>JAQGBZ010000116.1:0-174175 GCA_034687125.1 Neelides folsomi
GAAAACTTTAGATCGTCAAATATTGCTTGACGGATAAAATAACTGTGTTTGGGTAGTTTATAATTTAGGCTGAGCCAGTGGTAATGCCTATTCTTATATTAACATTAATCCATTCTATTAATGCTTTATGTAAGCTTTAATTACATTTCTTTTAAGATTAAGATATAAATATAGAATATGTAATTTTATATTCTAAATTATTGGTGTTAGAATTAAGGTGTTTATCCTATTTATTTCAACGTGTTTAATTTATTTATTATGGTGTTTACCTAAGAGGTATTTAATTTAATTATTTTAAGGTGTTTATTCTATTTATTGAGGTGTTTAGTTAAATGGGATCCGAAAATGAATCCAATTTGTTTACCTAATCAATTCTAAAGTTAAAACATTATATGGACATACCTTGTTGGGTCTTTTTTGTTTTTAAAATCAAATAAGATTCCAATTATTTCTCTAATTCTGTGTTCAAGTATAGAATTGTCAACAGTTTCAAGTTCCTCTTCTGAAGGGAAATTGAATTTCTCACACTCTTCTTGTTCGTCCTTATCTCCTTCTTCATCTTCGTCATCTTCTTCATTTTCTTCTTCATCGTCATCCTTATCCCTAATGTAAGTTAAGGTACAAAATTATTGTCTGTAGATATTAAATAGGTGAATTATAAAAAAGTTCATAAAATATATTAAAATAAGCGTAAATTATAAAAAATCTAATAATTGTTTATAAAAATTACTTTTTTAGGGTGAGCTTCTTCTTTAAACCCTTAAGCATTTTATTTGAACTTGGTTTTTTTTCCTCATCTTCGCCTTCTTCCTCTTCGTCTTCTTCATCTTCATTCACTTCAGCATCAAATTCATCATCCATGAATTCTTCATCCTCGACTTCCTCCTCCGCTTCGTCCTCAGATGCAACAAGCTGGGGAGGTTCATCGTCATCCGAATCAAAGATTTTTGGATTCTTTGATGATTTCGCAACAATTTTCTCTTCAGCTTTCCTTTTAAATGTGGCTGAAAGTGGAGTTCGTCTTTTTTTTTTAAACTCTTCCTCCTTGTCCAGTTTACTTCTCTCTTTAGCAGCTGTAATGTACTCTGGCTTGAGAAGTGTTTTTGTATCTTCATCTTTAATAACTTCTAAATCGTTATCAACTTCTCGGGTTTTAAAACTAGAACTTTTCTTATTAAACTTAGGATTAATTTCGGTTTTATTAGCATTATTCTTGTCTTGTCTTGTATTTGTCGCTTTCCTTTTAAACTTTCCAGTATCGTCGTCTTGTCCCCATTTAGGATCGCCCTGCTTACGAGACTTACGCCCTGGACCTCGTTTAGGCTTCGTGGACCAATCAACATTTCGACCCATGATTTAACGATTGTTAAAATGCGAATATTATTTTAAATAAACAGATCGGAATTACTTTTTTATAACAATCACAAAACACAAGTTAAAATTGCATATCAAAAGGCAAAGGAAAAGCTTTGCTTTGCGTTTGCAACACGTTTATTTCAAAAGTCCTGCCTTAATGGCGCTAAATATACCGCTTTTGGACTCAGGGTCAATTGAGACTTTATAATAAAAAATTGAGTTTAATGACTGTTTAAACTATTATTTAAGTGTGATTGAGTTCAATATGTAGTAGTGGTTAAATATATTTATATATTTAATTGGCCAGTTTATGAATTAGGTAATAGGGATGAGGAGAATAAGGAGGTGAAGTATGTGTTATACATGGATGTGATCCTTAAGTTGGCGCTCTTAAGCCGCAATGGCCGCACTTCCTCTCGGCTCTTTCCCACGACACGACTAACTTGGAAGGGTCTCGCAATTAATTAGAAACTCTTCCAATTTTATTTTAAGAGGGGGTTTAATTAATTTCCTCTTTTTACCTCCGAAAGATTTAATCCTCGGACCCTTTGAAAATCTCATATTTTTGATCTCATCGACGGGCCTTAGAAGTTAAGTCTCCTCTCAATTAAATTCCTCAATTTTCGTCACCGTTTCGTTTTGGGTTTTTTGGGTATCCCACTGTTCGTATCTTGTAAAGTTTTTGTGAAATTTTTACTAATTGGAGGTATTTAGGCTTTATTCATTCATTATAATCTCACGGAGGCATTAAACAAGTCCCGGGATTCCTGTGTAATTTAATAATAATTTTTCTAGTCTTTGAAGATTCCTCAGTGGTGAGTTACAGCTATTTATTATTTATTTATGTCATCAATTGAATCTCTATTAATTTTTATTCCCTATACTTGCTAATCTTTCACGGTTGATTAATTTGTTTGGTATTACGATCATGTTAATGTTAAATGACTAACCTGTTATTAAACTTTACAAAAAATGGAACTGGGCATTAATAACCCCGTTTGAATTTGTTTTAAAGAGACCCGAAGTAAACGCGAGTTAACTATGAGTTTAAATGTGAAAGTCGAGGAAGTTGACTTGGAGGAGGAGGAGGAAGATGACGAAGAATACGTTCCGGACCACGACTCGGCCGATTCCGACGAGTTTGAAGTCAAGATCGAGGAGAAAGAGAATAAAGGGGAGAACTTGGCTGACAACGGAGGAAACGAGAACGAGCTCGACATCATTCTCAATAACGTCGTGTGCAATTTCAGTGTTCGATGTCATCTCAACCTCAAGCAAATAGCTATGAATGGGAACAACGTGGAATTTCATAAAGAAATGGCCGTAAGATTATAAATTTTCAAAACTAATAAAAACTTAACCGTCTCTAAATCTAAAATATAAATTTCTACATATCACCGTAATATAAATCATATTCCATTAAATACGAATATTATTAACTCAACGACACTAATGATATATCGTTATTTCATTATCGTCCCGAATAAAACTTTATTTGAAAATTTTAAATTGTTCAGATGCTGATTATGAAACTGAGGAGACCTCGTTGTACAGCATCCATTTGGTCGTCTGGGAAAGTAACGATGACGGGTGCGACGACGGAAACGGATGCTAAGACGGGTGCGAGGCGAGTGGCCCGGATACTTCAGAAACTAGGGTTCAATGTCCGATTCACGAACTATAGGATCGTGAACGTCCTTGCCACTTGCACTATGCCCTTTGCGATTAAAATTGCCGAATTTGCTTCTGCTCACCCTCGAACGGCTAGGTGAGAAAATCAGATAAAGAATCCTCTCAACCAAATCCGAGAAAGTGTTCCAAGGGACTTGGTTGAGCTTGAGAGACTTGAGATTGTTTATCATTTATCATTTCATTATCAACCCCTCAAATATACTATTATTATTTATAACTTGTTATGTTTAGTTTATTTGACTCACTTGTAATTCTTTAAACATGTTAAACAAATAGTTAAAATAAGATTAATTACTTAATTTTGTTCATTTACAGCTACGAGCCTGAACTTCATCCAGGAGTAACTTTCCGAATGAGGGATATTCGTGCTACATTAAAAGTGTTTTCAACGGGTAGTGTGACCATCACAGCTCCAAGTGTCTCGTCGATTCAAACAGCTGTAGAAGAAGCCTATCGCCTAGTCTTCGAGCACAAAAACAAGCGGAGGCCCGAAGACATTAACAAGTTCCCGATCAACGAACGTAAGCGTCGTCGTATGTGCGCCCGCCAACAAATGTCCGAAAACAAATAATACCCCGCATGGTCCATCAATAATTAATTTATTTCTAACTGATGTTATCAACTTTGTTTCTCACTTCTGTCCAAAGGCCAGGAGGAAATGTGAAGACTTTTGAGTGTTAAGTCATTATTATATATTATTATTATTTACGAGTCTACTACAACGTACGCATTATTAGTTTATTGTTTTAATCTTTAACGCTATATTCTAATAATTAAGGAATAGGTGTTAAGTTTATTTTAATTATCAATTTTCCCATCCAATACAAATTATAAAATAATTGTATTGGTTTTTTGATTTCTCGAACACTCAAGCTCGTAAAAATTTCCAATGTATAAGTCATTCTTGATTATTTATTAAGCAATAATAACCAATTATTATATTTATAAGAGAACATTTTAATAACAAGTCGATCCACTTTAAAATGATTTGATTGTTTTTGCCCAAATAAACAGTTGAGCAAAATGTTAAATTCACAATTCCATTTTCCAGTGTCATTTGATGATTAGAAAACGATGTAATTTTTGTTTTAAAATAATATCTTTTAATTTTGAATCGGATGACACAATAAGTTTGAAATATATTTATAAATATATACCTACAATACAGTTGAATTTACAATACGATTTTATATGTATTTTGAAGTAATAATCGCATCTCATCCGTCTACAATATAATGGTTAGATACATGTGTAATATCTTATTGATAGTAATTGTTATATCAAGTGTGTTCACCAATGTGTTGGTGAATTAAATTATCAAAAACTAGTTAGGTAATTTCAAGAATGAACACTTCCCAATTTTACAAATTGTAAGCTGGCAGGGAAAATGTAGAAATTTACCTAATAATGGATGTCGTCTAAAATATATATAATTACATTGCTTTGATTTTGATAATAATTAAAAAAATAACTACAATTTTAGTTAAGGCTCATCTCAAGTCAGCACACAATTTTACAATTATAGAATAAATACATGTATAGAAGCTATGAGGCAGAAAATTGGATAGTTTTTTATGTTCATTTAAATGTATATTTAAAGATATATAGGTTTATACCTTCGACATTAATTATGTTCACCTCATAGCCTCCTATACTAATTATTTTCTCATTCTTTTAACGTTGAGATTACCCAAATACCTTTGATGTAAATAATTTAATAATTTATTTGTAATTGCTTAATTACACTGCACTTAATTGTAAGTGAATGAATTCCGAACAAGGAATGCGAACAAATGAAGAAGATTCAGTGGTTCTAATTACAAGAAAGGACGTTTCACGAGTTCGTAGGGTTGTAATGACATAAGCTTAACTGAAATATGTACGTTCTTTATAAATTATAATTAAATAACGAAGTATTATCTAACCTTCAATATTAATATCACCCAAGTTCGTAATTAACGGTGTTTAAAATTGATTCAGTGTAAACTCAAAATAATGAATGTGATTCAAAATCATGTAATTTTATTTCTCACTAATTCTTTTACTATGAATGTTGAATCTGTTGAAGAATAAATAAAGTGAGAAAAGTTTTTATTACAATATTTTATGAATTTATTTCATTTAAAAGTTGTTTATTCTTTTATACTCAAATACCTTTTTGTCACTTCTAAATATAAAAGCAAATATATTAATTTGCAAAAATTAATTTCTTTTGAATAAGCTATTTTATAAAATTACACATTCAATTTTTTGACATGTAGCGGAATCTAAAATTCCTTATAGAAAATGTTTATACTCCAATGCTTTGCAATATAAAATATGCAAATGTAATCTTACCATTGCAATTGACGATTTATATTGTTTTTTGCAATTTAATGCAATGCAATATAAATGCCAAATCCCTAGTCTTATTTATCATCCCTATACACATAATAAACAACATGATAAAAAACTAGTCCTACACCAACAGCTTTCATAATAGAAAGATAGAATATCTTGGTATATGATGGAATTCTATTCTCCCATTATCTTTGCAATTTAACATATCCATTCCGTTTTATCCGTAGTTGAATTGCATCGATTTTGCATTGTCGTTACTTCCAATTCCAACTCGCCCCTAATCAAACCATTTGGGAGTTAATGCGAAAACAAGGCACGAAGAGAGAGAGAGAGAGATCTGTCTTTGGCGATCGCATCGCCTAGTCGCCACTTCCCCTCCCAAAGCGCTATGCTATTTGAAAAAAAAGGTTGTATTTATCAATTTATCACTTTCCTTTCATCT
The DNA here is from genome assembly GCA_034687125.1 of Neelides folsomi. Classification (NCBI taxonomy): domain Eukaryota; kingdom Metazoa; phylum Arthropoda; class Collembola; order Neelipleona; family Neelidae; genus Neelides; species Neelides folsomi. Next base: position 5,831 of record JAQGBZ010000116.1, read on the forward strand.
TTTGCTCATCATTTCTTCAGTTGTTCTTTTTTAATTGATTTGTTTGATAACAAATATAATATTTTATAGAAATTATCAACCTTTACATTATAGAGCATTATTTTGGCGTTGCTCTACTGGTACACTTTTAAAAATTAGTAATCTTATTTATTCTTCTTATAATTTCCAATTTGTTTAAAAACATTGTTTAATTGTTGCGAAATGCCTCTTCAATGAGGAATGAATTTCATGTCATTATTAGTAAAATGATATTCAAAAGTTAACAAAACAAGGTAATTGGACATTTTTACTCTTACTCTTTGCATATTTATTTCCTTTGATATCGCATGCAATAATATTATCAATATTGACATTGTTTTTATATATTTTAGATGTTCGGAAGTGAAAGAATGATCGAAGGCGGAGACGACGATGAATCTCAGGAGAATCAAGGATTGAGTCGAGGAGGAATGAAACAATACTTGAAAGACCGTGTCGACTGTAAACTTGTAATTCTCCATGCCAAAGTGGCCCAAAAGTCTTACGGAAATGAGAAAAGATTTTTCTGTCCTCCACCCTGCATATACCTTTTTGGCCAAGGTTGGAGTCGGAAACGAGAAGAATTCCTTTCATCGGGAGAATCAGAACAAGGAGCACAACTCTGCGCTTTCATTGGAATTGGAAACTCTGAGCAAGATATGCAGCAGTTGGACTTAAATGGGAAAAATTACTGCGCTGCCAAAACTTTGTACATTTCGGATTCTGATAAAAGGAAACATTTCATGCTCTCAGTAAAAATGTTTTACGGTAACGGTCACGAGTTGGGGTTGTTTCAATCAAAAAGAATCAAAGTTATTTCCAAACCATCTAAGAAGAAGCAATCTTTAAAGAACGCCGATTTGTGCATAGCCAGCGGTACAAGAGTTGCTCTTTTTAATCGTCTTCGGTCTCAAACCGTCTCTACACGATATCTCCATGTTGAGAACAATGAGTTTCATGCTAGTTCAACTCAATGGGGAGCATTTACCATTCATCTTCTCGATGACGATGAAGAGGAGTCGAATGAATTCCACGTTCGGGAAGGCTACATTCATTATGGATCGACAATTAAACTCGTTTGTTCTGTTACTGGCATGGCTCTGCCGCTCCTGGTTATCCGAAAGGTATATACATAATTAAAATTTTATTTAGTATGATATTAATTAAATTATTTTACGTTCCAAATTCATTTCTTATTAATTTATTGTTAAAATTGCCATTATGTAGGTTGACAAACAAATGGCAATGATGGACGCTGATGATCCAGTTTCCCAACTCCATAAATGTGCCTTTTACATGAAAGGGAGCGAGAGACAATATCTTTGTTTGTCACATGAGAAGATCATTCCATTCCTTGCAACTCCTGCTTCGAAAGAGGCGAACAAAGAAGTGATCAGCGACGGAGCCGCTTGGACAATAATCTCCACAGATCAAGCTGAGTATCGGTTTGTTGAAGGAAATGGGCCCATCAATATTCCAATCACTCCGGTTCCCATCGTCCACAATTTGAATGTCAACGGTGGGGGAGAAGTTGCAATGTTGGAGTTGAACGGAGAGAATTTTGGGCCCACTCTCAGAGTTTGGTTAGGGGAAGTGGCCACTGAGACAATGTACCGGTGTCAAGAAAGTATGTTATGTGTCATTCCGGACATTGGACTCATAAAGGAAGGATGGCAATGGGTCAGACTTCCCACTCAAGTCCCTGTAAGTCTTGTAAGAGATGATGGAGTCATTTTTTCAACAGGACTCACATTTACTTACACTCCCGAACCAGGGAAAACTTCACATTCTGATATCATCAGCCAAGTGATAAACAAGAAGGCCCAGTTCGAAAATGGAAAACAAAATGAATTCAATGCATCATTCCTCTCATGATCACAAAATATTAGCAATTATAATAAAAATAGGCTGTATGTTTTGTATAGTAGCAATAATATAAATATAATTCAGATATAAAGTTCAACCTTTGTAATAAATCCTATGTCTTTATATATCAGTAGCATATACCATAATTAATAATTTAAATACTATGAAAAAATATTTAGTTGGTGGAATATTTTGTACTGTTATAATCTCAATTATTTTAGTTTAATCTTAAATATGTAAATTATGAAATTCATTCATTTAAATTGTTTTGTTTTGTCTTGTCTTATAAGCTATATGGAATTATTGGAATTGTTTATAATTATAATTTTAAACTCTGACTTAATCGTATTCGTGTTCATTACATATGATAATTTAATTACTTTTAGATATTTTAATATTGAATTTTAATACCCTGAAAAAATCTCCACATTTATAATAAATAGCCAAATAGTCAATTTGTTCCTAAAAATTAAATAATTCGCTTGTGTAATCATGATAGAATATGGTAATAATGTAAAATATTAGGTCATATTTTTAAAAGTTATAGATGTAACGAGTTTTAAGGAACTTGTATCTGTTAACGAATTATCTCATTTTTATATAAAAAATGTGTACCTTTTAAAAATGATCTATAGATTCTGATGCCTTCCAATGGATTTACAAATGAAATTAAAATGCCTACCTAATATTGAGATAATATGAGATTGTAATTTTACATATTAAACTGTTATTATAAAAAACTCTAATAAATCTAATGTATAATTGTTATTTTAAATAAATGAGACAAAATAAATTTTCAAATCATAAACAATTAGTTTCCATTTATTAGAAGAAAATCAAAATTTATTTCCTCCTCTTCTTCTTTCCAGCCTCCCTCGCCTTCGCGGCATCTTCAGGGTTCTCGGCCGCCTCCTTCGCTCTCTTAGCTCGGATTCCAACAAGTCGGGCATCGCTGCGAGCTTTCCTCAATGTATTGAAAGCAGAGAATTTCTTCTCATCTTCAGTTGGAACGCGTGGCTTCTCCTTCTTAGATGGCTGCCGAATTGGCATGATGGGTCCTTTGAGTTGACTTGCCATCTTCAATTCCTCGGCCTAAAAACAAGATGGTAATTATAATTTTATACACAAAATAATACAATTTAAAAATAAATATTATTAAATTACATTTGACAAAATTAAACAATACCAAAAATATTGAAATTGCTTTGTTCGATTTCGATAGTCAATAAAATGGACATAAAAATATTTACCGATGAGTCTCCCTTCCATGGCTTCTTAGGATTGAGTGGGAACAGGATTAACCTAGACCTGTATTCCTTAAGACGCTGAACATTTTGTTGAAGCGAATCGAGGGACTTGTTTTTCCTTCGGTGGTCAACAGAAATTCCGATGGTCCTAGCGTAGTTCTTGTTCAACCCAGCACGCTTAACCTCTTCAAGGGTGAATCCACGTCCTGCCCTGAGCTTTGTGTGGTATCGGACAGTCGGGCATCGAACAATGGGACGGAGAGACCCGCTGGCCGGGCGAACTCCGAGAGCCTTTGCTTTCTTGACACGATTATCGTGACGACGCTTCTTCCTAGCTGGTTGATTGAACCAGGTCTTCACATAAGACTGCCAGTCTTTGTGAAAATGCCCATTGGGCACCATATTATTTCGCTTCGGAGCCATCTTCGACCTAAAATAATTAAAAAGATTTAAAATGGGGAATTAACCACAATATGCATTTGTGCATGGTATATGGTTAACACAAGGGACTCGGAAGGCATAAGAAAACAACAATAAGGAGCGTGGAAGTTTTATAATTTTTGGGTAGATTAGTTGGTTAATGATAAGATTATCTAATTAAGGTAATCATAATTAAGAGGGTTGTAAGTTAATTGATCATTTAATTTTACCCGTAGAAGTAGAGTCAAGTCGGTTTGGTCAAGTCCGAAGCACGTCGCCGGAAACTTATGGAGTAATCCTATAGAGAGTGCGCTGGCTTCGCTCATGACTTATAAACATCTTATAACTCGCCCAATTTCAAGCAAACTCCCTCCAAATCATTCACTTTCTTTCTCTATGAGAAATTCTCATTCATTCATTCCATTCATTCCCGTATCTTTTCTACGCGCACATGATACATTCCTTTCCTCTGCAAATATTTAATTGTAATTTGTTAAAATATTGCAGTAGAAAAGAAGACAGTATTTTGAATATGATTATTCATGATAACTTACATCCCAGTTAGTTAAAAATCATATTAATGCCATATTAATTATTGACATTGTTATATTTAAAAAGGTAAACATCCAATTACCGGTTTTTAAATTAAAAACTTTTTAATAATCGTTAAAATGCGATACTTTGTTTTTTTGAGTCTTTTAGTTAATTGTTTTTTATTTTACTCAATATTTGACGTGTATTTTAAATCTCCTGTGGTTCGAGTTGAAAAAGATCATCGACCCGAGGAAGCCTCAAGTTTCGAAAGAATTGTTTTTATCGTAGGCGATGGGCTCAGGGCAGATTTGTTTTTTAATCATCCCGAAAACATTCCTTTTTTCAGGTATCTGCACTATAAGCTCATTATGAATAATTCCTAACTCCTTGTATTTTTAATATTTACTAATTTAATATTTTTCATTTTAGGGAGGTGATGACAAGGAATAATGCTGCATGGGGAATTTCTGACTCAAGAGTTCCAACTGAATCAAGACCTGGACATATTGCCCTTTTTGCTGGTTTCTTTGAAGATCCGTCCGCTGTCTTTACTGGATGGCAAGAAAATATTGTTGAGTTTGATTCAGTATTTAACAGAAGTAAACGAGCCGTAGCTTTCGGTTCACCCGATGTTGTCCCAATGTTTGCTAAAGGTATAACACCAATGTTTAATTAATTATTTTTTTATCCGAATACAATAACATTGTAATTTGTTCAACATAATTTGTTTGCTGATGTTGTGACCTAACTTAATATTTATATAATTTTCTTAGGAATGGGAAAGGACAAAATAACATATGACTCTTATGCTGCCGAAGAACAAGATTTTACTAGAAAAAACAACAGTTTACTCGATTCATGGGTTTTAGAGAAATTCGAAGCAATGGCAAAAAATAAACTTATCCCAATGGAGAGTGAAACATTAATATTTCTTCATTTACTTGGAATAGATAATACAGGGCATGCAAACAAGCCAGGTTCTAGGTAAGGATTGAAATACGAAAGTTTATTATTTATTGTACTGTCCTTTCATACATTGTAAACCTATCAATTATCATTTTATTTGTTTCTCAATTAATAATGATAATCGTGCTTAAAAGTGCTTATTATTTTGTTTTCTTTATTAGAGAGTACTCTCAGGCTATCAACTACGTCGATACAATTTCTAGAAAAATAGAGCAAATAACGAACAATTATTATAATGATGATAAAACACTTTTTATTTTCACCTCAGACCACGGAATGACAAATTGGGGTAAATATTCATTTTCATTATTTAAAATTGATGATGATAATGAAATCAATATTTTATTGAATATATTCGCTATCAATCTTGATCGATTTTTCAAACATTTTTATCATAAGGATCTCATGGCGGTGGTTCCAAAGACGAAACAGAATGTCCTTATGTCGTGTGGGGTGATGGCATCAAGTAAAATCTATAATTTATACTCCAACTCAATCATTTTAAGTTTTAATGTGCATCATTGTGTGAAATAATAGGCGAATGGAGAATCATCGACTGAAGCAAACTGATTTTGCGGCATTAATCTCGGGAGGTTTAGGGATTTCGTTTCCAACCAATTCTATTGGACGATTTCCAGTTGAAATATTTCAAGATGAACGATATGCTCATCTCGCACTGCATGCCAATTTCCTTCAACTTGTCGAGCTCTATGAAACCAAAAAGGCCCTTGTTGTTACTGAAAGAAACTTTGGGATATTTGAATACGAAGAGGACGAAGGAATTGAGAGGGAAATAAGTAATTCAGTGGTTCTCAAAGATATGGGAAAGCACGATTTTGGCGTAAGTGCATTTAAATAATTAATTCAATCAATTCCCTTCATAATGAGCAAAATTTATAAATATGGATACTTTAATCACATTAATTGGATTCTAATGTTTAAATACAAAAATTTGGATATGATTATAGGTAATCAATACGTTTTTAATAATTTAGCTCGACCGTCTCGAACTGGGGATCGATCGAGTTTTAAATGGAATTGAATATTATGAGCGTTATGATCAAACCCTCCTAATATTTTTCACTGTGACTGCCTTCATCTTATGGATGCTGATCATCACTTACTTCATCTCGTCAGATGCTCTGGATGATGATTTGAGGGGGATTCGAGTCGGGAAGAATTCCCTCATTTCAACGACTCTTTTCTCCCTCATCATCCTCAAAGGTGAGTAGTGAATGTGTGCTCAATGAGCTGGATGGTGGAGATGTGGGAATAGGGAGATTATATAAATTTCATCCGTATTGTATTCTTGTGAGATCCCTCATCCTGAGAATCCCATGGAAAAGGGTCTCCTCCGACCCAGATGTTGGATAAAGGCAGAGGGTGAGAAAGTGTGCGTTGCAGGTGTAATCGGTTGGTCGGTTTGGAAGGGTCCGTACATTTGGGTGGTTTGGTTCCTCAGCCGCCTTCTCGTCTCGCTCCTCTCTACCAAGTGGCTGTTTGAATGGAAGGTCGCATTTCTTGTCCCGGTCTCCTTCGCCCTTCTCAATGCATTTGAGGAAAGGTGGACTGTGAGCGTTGGGCTCGTCGGGATCGGGATATGGATCCTTTACCGAAAGTGGGGAATTAAGGGTCTCGTGGCTGTTGCTCCCATCGGGTGTCTCGCCGTCTTCCCCCTCGCACCCGCCATCGGACAGGAGAGAAACCTCTTTCTCATGTAAATATCCATTACATTCTTCACACACACCTTTCCTTTTGATCCACATTACACGTGTTTGTAAAGTTAGGGAATTGAGCAGACGGTCGGTTTCAATTCGCGTCACCCATTCAGCAGTCTCAATTTCTTAACTTTTATCCACGATAATATCCAGGCTTTTCTTTTCAAGACATGCTAATGTTTAGGACCAATTTTTACCACCAGTTGCAAATACAAAGTATAACTAAAAAGTTTAAATCAAAACTTGTATAAAATATAAGTAGAGTTTGTATTTATGTATGATATATACAGCTACAGTTAAGTTTTACTATATATAGCTCCAACAGTCATTTTTTAGAATTCGTTGGTTTAAATAACTCAAAAATCCTGTTATATTTTTCATACAAAAAATGAGTAGTTTGACAAAAAGTCAAACTAGATTGGATTTTTGAGAGTAAATAAAGATTTTTATATAAAAAATGGGTCTAGCTGTCTAGTACATGTAGGAAAAGCAACTGTTGGTATTGTTCAATTTATTTATGGATATGCTCCTCTAACGTCTCTCACATTACCATAATAGGTGTGTTTTGTGTGAGGTAAGTGTAAGCATTATGATATAATGCATTATCAAAGAGAAAAGGTGCATAGGGAGGTCTATACTCCCGACTACCGAACCGTGAAGATGAAGATAAAAGAAAGTTGGGTGGAAGAGAGCATTGAGGAGAGTCAGCCGGCATTTCACGGGACCCTGTTGTTGCTAACGGTCCCATCGCCCTCCCTTTTAGACTGATTTAATAAGGAGGTTAATTGAGGTATTGTTGAATGTACAGGAGTGTGGGGCCGCTCATCTCAGCTGGCTTTGGCTTCTTCTTCTTTTTCCGAATCCAAGAGACGGGCATCGTGTTGCCTATACAATCTTCACTACTATTTTTATCAGCTCTCCTGGTCCAGTTCCCCATGTCAATGTTGAGCCGATTGATGAGTTGGACCTCACTTGTTCTGGTCTTTCTGCCTACTTGCACAAATGAGAAGTATCAAGTTCAAAGGCTCATTTCAATTTTCCTCGCTCTTTCAATCCCTTTTTCATACTTGTCAATCACCCATGAAGCCTTGTTTCTCCCGACTCTCTTCCTCGGACTGCTCTCGTTCCTTTGGGTGGAGATGAGAGATGAAACGACCTTTACCGAATTCCTCGATCTCACGACTAATTACAGAGAGAAGATTGGGAAGAGGAGCATGATGTCATCACTGATAACAGCTTCATTCCATGTAATGTTGAATTAAAGTTTAATTTATTAAGATATATACCTACATAATAATACAGTAGTTATTAAGTTTAAGATACTTACTTAAATTGAAGAGATAATCTGATAATTGATTAAGATGAGAAATTTTAATCTAGGGCAATTAACTAATGATTTCTTTTTAAGGTATTTTTCGTCTTTGCGTCGTTCTTTGGAATGGGGAATATTGGAAGTATTAGCTCGTTTGATCCGAGCGCTGTTGTTTGCTTTGTGAGCATCTTCAGCCCATTTATGATGACGTTTCTACTTGTTCTGAAGTTACTCTTTCCAATCCTTCTCGTTTCTTCATTCTTTCGCTCAATCTTTAGTAGAAGAGAAGATGTGAGTCGGCATTTCCTCATCCTTCTCTTCTTATCTCAAGGAATGGCTCTCGTCGCCTTTTTCAGACTCCGTAATGTGGGGTCATGGATTGAGATAGGAACAGCCCTCTCGGTCTATGTCATCGTCCAAGCTCTTGCTGTTGCTCTTATCCTCTTCCACTTCCTCGCAAATTTTCTCAACTCCTTTGCATTGTTCTCATTCCAACCTTCGGATACCCTTCCCAAAGTTCATCACAAGTTCCAGGAATAAGGTTTTCTCAACGTGACCATTAATAGTGTAGTTGATATATATAGTTTTAGTTCTAGGTTCATAGATAAATTATAGTATATGCTTCTTAAAGAATAATAAAAGCTGTGTTAACAATTTGTCTTAGGTATGACAAATTAAAATTACGATTCATGTTTAAAAGTTACTTAGTTTTCAGTATTTTTGTTTGAAATAACCAGCATCAGCACTACATTAAATAAATGTGAAATGATTTTGTAAAATACAATTACTATTATTTTACAGAATAATTTGTCTACTAAAGTTGTTGCGATTAAGTGATACTAATGATAAGTAGGGTATGTGAGGGAGGATGTTAGTTTTATTTTAACTCTTTATTTAATGATGTAAACACGATGAAAAGTAACTAAATGCGACTAAAGTATATAGTGTTTATTTTTAGTTAGTATTTAACTAAATTCGTGTACGATTCCTTTGTTGATTTTGCTATTGGCATTTAATACTTATCCATATGTATGGTCGTATGAAAGTTGGTAATGATAGTGAATTTATTAAATCAACCTAGCTATAACTTCAGAGTGATAAGATTTCTGTCTCCTAGTCAAATGAGCCAAGTTTGCAGAATGTTGTAAGTCATCAAAAGTACAAATTTGTCATTATCTTTTTATGTCTACACAAAACTCAAAATATGATTTGACTCAATAAAACATTTTTTACAAAGATCACACACCAAGAGAAACCATTTTATTTCACAATTTTTTTTCTTGAGATGCTAAATAACATAATTCAAATACCTACACAAAGTCCAATGTTTATATTTATATTATATGTGTCCCTCACATTTCATTATTATCAAGTCATGTTCTATATTTCATATTTTATTATAATAATGATATTTTCAATGTTTAAAGCATAAATTCCAAATGTTAGCATAACCCACGAGTAGAATTACCATTCAAACTATTCAATTTAATGTAGGTAATAGGAAATAAAAATCTACTCAAATTTCAGTTTTTCTAGCAGCTAGAGCATAAGTATATACTAAACTATGTATAATAACATTAAGTTAGATATTAGATACTAGAAATATATAGTGCACACGTGTTTAATAGTAACTTAAGTTAATTAACTATCTTACTCTCAATGGGTGATAATGATAACTCTATATTTGTTCAATATAATGTTCGCATACATATGGCTTTTCAGGTCTTTATATAAATTGGAGGGAAGGAGTGAAGTGAAATTCTCTGTTATGTGTACACTTTATGGATCATTCATTCTTCAGGGATTTATCCCGCTTTGTCGAATTTGCGGGCTTTTTTCCTTTGTCTATGTGTAGGGTCGGGCGGAACCCTGCACATGAGAGGAATGACCCTCCCAAACTCCAATCTCAGAGATACGAATGGAAAAAACAGTAGAACCGAGGAGGGCTTACTTACCCCCATGGAATTTCAGAGGGAAAATGAGAGGAATGAAATGAACCAGACCCATCCCTCCCATTCACAAAACTAGACAAAGAAAGCATATGTACCATCCAGAGATATAAAGTACCTCTAGATATTCATTAAACAATGTACATAGTTATACAATGTTCAAGAGTGAACCATTGATTAATATATCTTTTTTATAATAAAGGGGGAAAGAATCTGGCAGGGATTTGGAATCTCTAAAAATGGAATAGTCACAATTTATGTAAACAACTCAAGTCTTATTTATTTGTTATGATGAATTTGGAAATAACATATCTACTTAAAGTTAGTATCTAGATACTTGTCTCTAGCAATTTGGTTCAAACCATCTTAAAACACAGACCTAATACACCCTCAATCTCCCAAATTCCCAATCCCATCCTGAGTATGACCATGGGCATACCATCCTGTATACATTGCTAAAGCCTCTTGAATATATATTGTTAAAATTCTTATAAGTACTTGCATTCTCTTCATACATAATCTACAGTATAGGAATATCGCGTTGTTGATTATTTGTTCTAGAGGTTCCAATATAAGTATTTTACTTTTTTATTACAAAGGTATTTATTATACAATGAATGATGATATTGTCCATTTAAGCACTTATGTATAATTTATCATATATAGTTTATACCCACATTCCTATTTATGAGTTAAGAAGCATTTTGTGATTTTGGCTATCCTATCGCCCTCATTTCCCTCCCCTGTTCTATTTTCATTTTTACCTGAATACACATTTTTAATAAAGTAAAAGATTAAGAACATGTCAGAAATGAAAGGCAAGCATTGTGAATCCCTCTACAAAGAATAGCTTTTGAGGGTACATTCGTATTTTAAAACCTTTTAGAAATACTTATAAATATTCGTGATAAGATTGCTTTCATTTCCTCATGAGTGTCATTCATGTTAAGTCTCATAAATACTGACCAAAGACGCCAAATGAACATATCAAAATCAAAGGTCCGATTATAGTTTAAACATTTATGAAAACATAATCATCTTACCAAGACTTATCTTCAGACATTCCTAGTTTCCATCCTTTGGCCAAGGAGGACACGTTTTGCCTTGATTACTCTTTAAAAGTATTTATTTATACATAGAGGTAAGTATTATATCCACAATAATCCGCATTCACTGTACATATATTTCTGAACTTGAGACTGCCTATATTTTGGTAAGTAAATATACATAGTGTACATTTTTGTATTTTTTGGCTTGACGGTTCGAAGGGCTCCCTAAGGTTTAAGGTCTCGGATGACCAGTAAGGTGTTACAGTTTGAGGAAAGGTATTTGAAGGTAATTAAGGTGGGTTTGGTATTTTCGTGGTTCCCAAAGGAGTTTGGAGGGAAGTGAGTGAAAGGGGCGGCGGGGAAATCTTTGTTGGTGAGTGGAGGGAGGAGACCACGTGACCGTTCCTTTCTCCACATCTCCCTCCTCTGGTCCTTTCTTTCTTAGTCACCTTCGGGAACTCGAGGCAGCAGAGTGATTGACCCCTTCTTCGTCCTCTGAAGGTAGAACGACCTTTAATGGCCATTTAACCTTTCAAGTCTCCTCTGGTTCCTCCTTGTAATACTCACTCAAGTCTTTTCCTCGTTAAACATCCCTCCTACAAAATGGTGGGCTGTTTAACATAATAATATTTAATCTAATACTTGAGGTCAGAAATGATTCTCTTTATTCTTTCAGATGGTCTTTCCCTCAAGCTGTGTCTCGACTCCCGCCTGCCCTTCCCACTCCTCTCTTTAATAATATTCAGCTAATGAGGAATGATAAGATGCATCACAGCAGTAAAAGAACGTAAGTTAAATCCCTTGTCTGTATTTAATTTAATCAGGGTAGAAATAGGTAGAATGACGTAGAAATGCTAACTGTGGGAGTGGAAGGACGTTGGAAAATTGGGAATTAAGTTCTTTTTCTTTTCTAGCATTTCTGCGTCTCCGTACAAACTCTTAACCCCGAACAGGCTTTTGAGGAAGATGGGCGGCCGAGTTCTTCCAAATGCAAATTCCAAAGGAAACAAGCCATCAATTTTGACTCCGAGTCGGAAGCGGAAATTGGAGACGACCGAGATGCGACCCTCCCCACTCCCAGAAGTCAACTTTGCAAATTCAAGCGAAGTTTGGGAGCTGATGTGCAATATGGACGAAAAGTATCGAAAACCCCTTGACATCTTCAAGAATCATCCAGTCCTCTCTCCTCAAATGCGGGCCATTCTTTTCGATTGGATTATGGACGTCTGCGAAGCGTATACTCTCCACAGAGAAACTCTTTACCTTGCCATCGACTACCTCGATAGATATCTCTCCCTTCAAAACGATATCCTCAAGCATCACCTACAGCTCATCGGTATGCTAAAATTTTATTTAATTGTAATTTGGCAATTCGAGAAATTATAGTTTTTGGTTTCTTGTGTTCTGTCGATGCTAATTTGATTAAGCATAATTCGATTTGAAGGCATTTAAATTGTTTTAATATTATATGTCGAGGAATGTGCGAGTATATTGGAATGTTATAGAGCAAATAAGAAGTCATTCCGGTTTTCACATCTTATTAGAATTGCATACATAAATAGTTTATTACCTATAAACATGTTTGTCGATGGCCATGACTCAAGGAACTAACTCAATTTAAAAGGCCTCTGATAAGGCTAATTACAAATTCAAATGAACTCTCGAATTTCAAATGAATGAAATCCTAAGGTCGTGATTTGATTTTGATTTTCAGGAATCACATGTTTATTCATTGCTGCTAAAATGGAAGAAATTTATCCCCCCAAACTCCATACATTCGCATATGTGACTGATGGGGCCTGTACTGAATCGGATATCCTCGACATGGAACTCGTCATAATGAAGACTTTAAAATGGAATTTGAATCCAATAACTCCCCCCGCTTGGGTCAATATCTACCTTCAAGTGCTCAGCGTCTCTTCTGGACAGAAGACTAGTGATTTCCTTCGGACGAACAGATACGTAAGAGAATTGAATCCAGAAGACGTCCGCCTAACACGCCCACAATATTCTCCCGTCGACTTTGTCCGAGCCCTTAGGATTATTGATTTGGCCATTCTTGACCTCGACTCGTCTAATTTCTCATATTCCACTCTTGCCGCCGCTGCAATTTACCACACTAAAGGTATATTTCACAAAATTTAACATTTTACATATAAAGATTAATTTATTTTATAAGAAGCATTATTTATTTTATATTGATCGTTTTAACACAATTCATTGATTATTCATTAGGACGACAAGCAGCTTTAGCCTCCAGTGGATTTCAATGGGAGTGCTTAAGTCCATGCATCAACTGGTTGGCTCCTTTCGCAGCTGTGCTTAAAAAGACAGAAGTCCCTGAAGTCCTCCCTGGAGTGAGTGGAATTTCAGACGAGGCTCGTCATTTAGTCCAAACTCATTGCATCACCCTCTCAATGCTCGTAAGTCCATAATAATAAAAATATTATTTATTTGCTAAAATAAGTAAAGGGAGATGTTTCATTAGAACTTTTTTATATCTTAGGATTCAGTACAACTGATCGCCACAAGCAACAAAGTTTTTAGTCCAATGAATCACACTGACGCCTTCCTAACTCCACCAAGATCAACTGAAAAGAACAAAAGAGGAAAACACTAACATTCCCCTTCAACTCCCACTTCTTTATCTCAAATGTACCTTCTTTCTTTTATATATAGACTTTTGGGGCTGAGTTACATTTGAAATTTCTTTTACAATTCAATGATTTGTTTCACTTTACTTTCTCTTTCGCAAAATTCGCTTTACGTTATTAATTTAATATTTTAAGGGAACATAATTTATATAGCAAAAATGCAATTTAAGTACATTGTTATTGTTAAGGATTATACAAATATTTTAGGGGTTTCAGTGGTCTGATTAGATTTATTTTCGTTGTCTTTCTAATCTAGGAATATATTTATGATTTTAAACACAATTTTAAATTGAACCAGGAAAACGTGATTTAGGTAAATTCGTACCGACATGATCTGATATTTGTATTTACAGAGTCTATTGCTTATATTATAAATATATTAAAAACGAAATACCAAATAAAAATGTACTAAATTAAGTTATAGGGGGTGGTTACACAGATTACACAAATACGGATTCATTTATAATTTTAGTTAATTTTGTTTTGGTGAGAGATTTGTATATATTATATAAAATTGCATGCATTATATTTAAATTTAATTAATCAAGATTACAATATTTGCAATGGAAAGGCTGACGGTTGACTCGTCAATTAACCACAACAAAGATGATTGGGAGACATTTCTCATGTAATACCTCAATTTTTAAATGAAATAATGCATAACCAATTTCAATACTAAATTTAGTAAGGGATGGTGTCATTTATTAATATTCTTCAAAGAGGAACTCAAAGCGTGATAGTTTTTAAAATAATTTGAGTATTCTTTTTATTACTGTAAACTGGGGCTTGGGTTAATTGTAATATTATTTTAAGGGATTTTTTTTCGTTCAACTGAACGCACGGCAATTATTTATAATTTACAAAGAGGGAAATAATGTACTTTTTATAATGCTTTTTGGTGTCGTGTTTTGGTCAAGAAGCACTTTATTAAACTTTTGCGTCTTAATATTTAAGAATTGCCTATATAAGAAAGGCTGAAGACTTTATTGACAATACTAGTTGTAATTATATAAAATTCTAATTTAATGCATTCCAATGTGCGCACAATAAACAATATTTTTAACCTATAAATGTCTCTTTTTTTCATGCATTGAAGACTTATGATTCTTATGAATCGTAAGTTTCATAACTCATAAGTTGAGCATTTACTAATATTGAGTCATTTAATCTTAATAATCAATTCTAAATGTAAGAAAACAATTGAACAATTTTAATCTTCCATATGGCTTAGCCATGATCTTATCTGCAAACAACATATCATATAGCATTATTTAAAAGGCAAGCTAAAATACGCAATGAATAATACCAAAAAGAAAATATCCTTGATGTGACAGAGAGGAGAAAATGAATATACCTGTTTTATCTTTATGTAACATACTTATTTTATTATCAATTAGGTAATGCTATAAAAGACCCGGTGCTTTGAAGGACTGCTCTCGCTTTGCAAAATAAGGTGAAATTCTTGGAAGCCAATATTGAACACTTGAAGAGGAATGAATTTAATATTGAATCTAATTTCATTAAATCGTGTCATTAAAATATGAAATAAAGAATATAACACATTTTGATAAATATTCGGAACTAGAGATTTATTCTCAATAAAATAATGAACCGTTTGTTCAGTTAATTGAATTTTTACATGGGTAATTTTAATTGTACGTAATATAATAATTAGATAATATCTATTAGGTATATGTCTAAACTAGGCATTAATATAAAAACACTATCGCGAAATGAGATTTATTCAATGTAAGAAACACGAAGTAAGATAATTATAATATTAGGTTAGGAAAGTAATTTGACAAATCGAAAAAGAACAAGACTTATCTTTTAGGACAATGAAACAAGCTACAAACTCAAAGATGCTAAATTTTAGCTTCGGTATAATTTAATAATACTTTGGAAAAGGTCGATTATAGATGATCAAATGAAAGTATTATAATTACAAATCTTATTAATAGGTAGTTATTATTTTATAGGTACATTTGCTTCTATCATTGAAGGAGTTAAAATAAATTACGCTTAAACTACAATTAAACAAGTTAATTGAAATTCATCATATTTTCATCAATTAGGTATACAAAATTAATTGTAATTTAATTATTAAAACTTTATAAGTTTGATAAGGTACATTCATTTTTGTCTTCTTCTCAGTTAAATTACCACTTATGTTTAGATTAGGGATAAGAATATGATAGCTCTTTTATAATAATACATGTTGAGTAAATACAAAATAATATTAGACCTACTTTGAGTACCTCTAATAAATATGGTAGACATTTGAAAATAGTACAATGTAATTAGTACGCACATCAATTTCATTAGATTTTGAAAGTGAGTTGAAGGATGAAAATTAACATTTAGATTTATAAGAAAAAGACAAATGCTATTAGATGTCATATTACACATAACTATATTTATCTTTGAGTATGTAACACATTTATATTTTGGGTTGAAGACAGGTAATTTAATTAATGACAATTTAAATTCATTACATATTGAAATAGACCTCGAGTTTTTTAGACGAAACGAGAACAATTTAATTATGTATATTGAGGAGTTCAGGTTTAAATATCATGACTATTCTTCATAAAATTAGATAAAACGATACAAGTTTTTTTCGTGATAATTTTATATTTAGCAAGAATAAACAATAGTCAAGATATTTCATTTCGAACAGCCTGTAATTTTTTTTATATTTTACATATACGAAAATACATACGTAGTACCTAGGATTGGATTACGGATTTAAATAATATCCATTGACTCTTTAACTTAAACATTTAGTAGTTGATCATTTAGCAATTTAGCTAAAAGTTAGGTGTACATCATTTCGGCCATGGGGGACATTTTTTTCGGAATGTATACGAAGAGGTCGAGGTAAGATGCGAGTTCATCAATCGTGATGTCATCTGAGTTAGTTTCCATAAGCGCCTGTTGAGAACAGCTCGTCGTGGCAGTTCCAGCCTTCTCCTTTTCTTCTTCTTCCTCAGGGATGGGCTGAAGGGCAGTGAGGGAGACTCGCGTTTCAGTACGTAGATTACACTTCATCCTCGACTTCCATTTCAAGCTCCGAGGGCAAAAGGGCCGATTGAATCCGAAGGGTGAGTGTGCATTAAATCTCAATCCGAAGACTGGTTCCTTACCGCCAGGGAATCCGTGGACCTTTATTGACTTCTTCCGACCCTGGGCATCATTCTCGATGTCCGACTCTCCCCGAAGTGAGAAGTTTGTAAAGTCCGGGAGAGATATGGATGCTTTCGCTGGCATGATGGTTCCTCTGTGTGGGACAGTATGATTTGGGTGTGACAAGAATTTGAGGCGAGAGGGTCGAAGAACTTGACGTTCTTTTGGTCCGCTCTTCCATTTTTCTGAAGGATGCTTCAACCGAGTGATGGGATTTCCTAAGGTCTTACGCCAAAAATGGGGGAATCGTTCTTCATGAGCTTCTTTTTTCGACGATTTTGAACAATTTGTATCGGATGAAGACCGAGTGAGAGGAATCGGAGCCTTGATACTCAAACTTGCCATGTTGAACAGCGTTTCTGGATATTTGTCCATCGAATTCGTTACATTTGGCAATTCCTCGGACATCTTTAACACCTCAGATTCCTAAATCAAGGATCAATCAATTTTACAACACAATTATTACAGCTTACAACAATGAAGTTTTAAGAAGATTTAAAAATTTTAAAGAATGAAATGGAAAATTATAAATTGTCTAATCACACTTACAAAAATTAAAATGTTTGGATGCAATTACTCGACTCTGTAAGCTCGCAAACTCGCAACTCGTACTTTGAACTTCAATGAATTATGTAGCTCGATGAAACTTGAATTTAAAATTTGAATGATTTTTTAACAATTTTGAAGGCCTCCTCTAGTGCTCCATTGCGAATTCCTTCGCAGCCTCCCTGTAAAAACAAATTGCAATTAATTCCCAAGCTTTCAATCGTCACATCAGGATTAACTTCAAAAGAACATGAATCCGATCTCAATTTAATCAACACAAATTGAAAATATCAATTGGAAAAGTTAGAAAAATTCAAAATTACTTTCATCCAACAAATATGAATTTTGAATCAATTAATTTAAATCCTTAATTAACCATCCAGTAATTAAGACAAAAGAACTCGATCAAGGTTAATATCAATTAACGACTAATTGAGAATGAATTTACCTTTTCGATGCTCGCCTCCTTAAATTGTATATTGTTGATGTAACATTGAAACTTTTTTACGCTCTTGAACACTCACAGTTTGTTTTGAGTTGATATACCAATTCCATCCCTATGACTTTCTCCTATCATTCCCAATGCATTCCCATTTGGTCATAGCCTCAAGTATATTGCGCAGTATAAGTCTATAGCCGAAGTAGTCCTCACTACGCCCTCTGCCGGCCTATGAGCCAACCATATCTTGTTGGATAGACCTATAGCAAATCCCCCGAGCTACACCCATAGTACATTTCTCCGCCCCATTTGCACCTGCACAACTTTCCCCGGCTCATATCAAGTCTGACAGACGGAGGGAAGCAGAGCCTTAATTTCGCATTTAATTAGTAATTAGAAGGGTCCTCCGAGATCAAGTCATCACAAGTGGAAAACTCCCGGATCGATCCTTCAGGGCGCAAGGGTAGTGGAGTTCCCGGTCATCCGCTCCGACGTTGATACGTGTCAAGTGCAACAGGTAGCAGTAGATGCTGTGAGACAGATTTTGCCAATCTGGACATTTATTCGCATATACGATCTAATGTATTCCGCATAGGCAGAGATAGGAGTGGGTGGTGGATTATAAAGCTTTTTCGTATATATCCTATATTATATCCTCATTTGGCTCTTATATATTTTTTATTAAATTGAATGGGGGAAGTTCCACCACCGTCAGAGTTAGACGGATTGGTTGGGTAATTGCGAATTCCTGCCATCAGCCATCATCACTTTTGATCCTCTTGTAGGATAACTGTGAGGGTCAGGCCATCGAGGACTGTCTCTTGTCCAGTCTGAGGAGGAGGGTGGGGACTCAACAGCTGGAACACCTTTTTCAACAATTTATCCACCCGGCCTGTATTGGAGACGTGGAAGGAGAGATAAGCGGCAGGTGAGCATCGACTCCAACCTTAACTACTATTAACTACGAGGTGGCACAGGAGCGTTGGGAAAATTGACTGACAGTAGCGAGATCGAGACTCGGCCCTTCATTCCTCACCCATATTTTGCACTTTGGGATGAGTTGGTAAATATTTGTGATTCTTCAACGGACTCCATCTTGTCCATTGTTAATTGTTATTGCCACGTTTTCAATTCCAAAGTTCCACGTTCTTTGATTCTTCGTATTTTTTACTAATCGTCAGACACGGTGATTGTCCTTTTTATTTCACAAATAGGTTACGTAAACATTTATCCAATTAACTTTTTTTATCAAAAATTATTCATTATTTGTCCAACATATAAAATTCAAGTAGAAAATGTATGCCTTTATATAATTAATAATTAGTTAATCATATAAAATATATATAGATACTATACGATATTGGTTATCGCCAGGTCAGGGTTTCAAAAATAAGAGTTTTTGAAAATTAGTTGAGTGAGTAAGGAGTGATGGAATAGGAACAAAGTATTGGACACAAAGGTCAAAAGTGATTAAAATGTGTTACATGCATACATAGTATACGCATAATATATTTTAAGAGCATTAAGTGCAGGAAATGCATTATTTATTATTATACAATATATTTATTATCTCTTCTTTCTTAACCTACACACATTTTCAGTGCATGCGACGGCAATCTTAAGTCAGAAAGTCAGATCCTCTTATCATATCTGTAGTATTTCTTAAATATGTTTCGGCTTTCGAATATGAACTTTAGTCGGTTGAAAAGGAGAGACAGAC
This sequence comes from Neelides folsomi, assembly GCA_034687125.1. Lineage (NCBI taxonomy): Eukaryota > Metazoa > Arthropoda > Collembola > Neelipleona > Neelidae > Neelides > Neelides folsomi. The sequence continues at coordinate 25,455 of JAQGBZ010000116.1, forward strand.
CTTTTCAACTTGTACTTATTTCCTTCTAATTTATAAAATGACAAGTCAGCAATTTACTTATCCTCTTATGTACTTGCATTATGTAAATATATTTTGTATAATATCGTATAATTCATAATCGTTCATACTTTGAAAGCTCTAGATTTGCAATTTGCAATACCTTGAACTATTAAATTAGTTTCAAATAAATTATAATTTCCGGTTAATTTTTATTCATAATAATGTTATAATCAATTTAATCGTGGTTTTCAAATTTAACAGCATAAAATATTTAATATACATGTGTCTTTTTTAGGTTTGTGAAATAAGAACAAAATGGATTTGATAGCAAGCGTTGAGCCCCAAGTGGCTCTGCCCGTCGTGGGTGCGGTCCTCTGCGCTTTCCTTGTCTACATCTTTGGGTTCCAGAAGAGTCAAGAACCAAGCTTCCAACATTTGGCTGTTCTCTCAGAGAAAAAACCTAAACCAAGGCAGCCAGCTACTCAAATTCCTTCGCAAAAGGCGAAAGGGACAGTGCAGCAGCAAGTAGCCAAAGCTAAACCATTAGCTAATGGGCATGCAGTGACTGAGAAGACACCCAAGAGCCCCAAAGTCCTTCAAAAGGAAAATAAGGAAAATGTGAAGCCAAAGAAGAACGTGAAGGATCCCAAAGAAAAGCCAGAAGACTTTGAAGGAGGTTTGTCAAACATCTTATCTTAACAAATACTTAATTACAGATTATTCTTTTAATCTTTAAAGAACGGCAAAGTATTATGAATACATAATAAATACATATAATTTTATAAACTAATATTGGTAAATTATTGTTTTTCCTTATAGGAGAATGGATCCAAGCATTCTCACGCAAGGAGAAAAATGCGAAGAGAGAAAAGAAGCAGAAGAAAGAAGAAATATTTAAGGGGAAGGAGGAAGTAGCTGAAAAGGTTGAGAAAGTTGAGAAAATCGAAGTTGTTCTCGAGAGAATGAGAGCCGAGTCCCCGAAGAAGGAAGCTGTCGTGGCTCCTAAGGTGGAAGTGAAGGAAGTTGAGAAGGTCGAAAAGAAAGTTGAGAAGAAGCCAGCTGAGAAGAAGCAAACTGAGAAGAAGAAGGAAGAGCCACCCAAGAAGTCCGTTGAGGAGAAAGTGGAAGAAAAGGTTGTTACACCTCCGATGGTCGAAGAAACGAAAACAACCAACGTTGCTTTTGATGAACTTGGAGGTTAATAATGCTTAAATTGTAATTATTTTTAAATTGTAATTCTATTATATATTTTACAAATGGAATATGTTAATTATTTAGACTCTTGGGAAGAAGCCAAGTCAAGGGGAACGAAGAAACGGAGAGCTCGAAAAGACTAAACACATTCAACTTAATGACGAAACCTCTCGATGGACGAAACGCATCAAACGTACATATTTACAATTTAAAAATAGAAATAATATTGGCTCTAATCATCAACCAAAATATAAACCTTTGTGTATTTAAAATATTTCAATTGACAAATATCACAATATTTGATATAAAAGCTAACAAGACATTTTAAACATATTAGAATATTTAAATTCTTAGCCAAATATACAATTAACTCAAACACAAAAGTTTAATTTTACATTCGGGTGCGTTAACTTATTCGAAAGTGATATTAAAATTATTAATTTGTATATATATTCGTGTTTATATCTACCAAGTCTTTTAAATTATTTTGGAAAAAATTACTTTATTAATTATAAGAATTACTAGTACGCTACGAAACATAATATTTATTAAAAACCCAGGGCTTTGGCCACCATAAAAGACGAAAGGAATCAAATATTTATTAGTGATTTAATCCTTGGATCCAATAGGCGTCAAGTGACAATTTTCATTGGAAGAATGTTTCTATTTGAACCAAGACAAATCATTTATTTTATAAAATTGAAGAGTGTGAATGATCATTTCAATTGTAGTTGAAATATCAAACTGAAATAATTGACTGATTTTGAGAAATGGTCTTTTCACGTCATTTGGATTAAATCAATTTGTAGGTAAAGAGTAGATGATGTCTATTGACATTCCTATTTAATCATAAATTACTAATCTTGACTATATACGTAAGATTGACAGGTTAAACAAACCAATTTCCCAATCAATGTTAACCTAAGTTCTCTTTTTAGGAACTAGATATTTAATACTTTAATAACTTATATTACTTTTAACTGAACGTACGTTTAAATGCACTTTATTTAATTGTTTTAAGCATTACATCTGACATGAGGATTATTATTAATTTATTTCCATTTTCCTTCATACTATACAATTTTTCTTTATTTAAATTAAGAATTTAATACATAAAATGAAAATTCAATTTTCGTTAGCTTCTTTCACAAACCTTTCTTTATCACAATTAATGTATCAACTTCAACTTTGTTATAAACCCATCAATTTGAAAAGATTGAAAATTCATTTAGATTCATTCCTATTATTAATTTACACGTTTTTTCTGTGATAGAATCTTTATTAAGCAGAATTTACGACAATATACCCATTTAACTAACATTAAAAATCACAGATAGTTATGAAATTATTTATAAACTTAAAATTTTTACGTTTTGGGTTATTGGGATTTTTCAACAATTGGTGATGGAACTCAATCTTGGGTTAACGATAAAAAATAGCTTTGTTAAATATACTTAATGTGTATTCGCGTACTCATGTACCTAAAAGTTAAATTAGTTATACTTATAATAAAGTATCATAATGTATAAATAATTGAGTCCTTTCAATACATCCATATGCGTAATATTATAAATATTTATATGGTATAATAGGAAAATATGAATCATAGATTATGAATAAATACCTAGTTAAAGACAAGTGCACAAAAGCACAAGCTTAAAATTTTACAGATAAACTTTATCTAATCTTTTCTACGTCTACGTTCAATCAAAATGGCTGGTTAAGGCACATAACTATTTAAAACTATTTAGTATGTCATATTAGATGATAATCTAACAAAGTCTTAAATAACTTCTATGAATAAGTTAATTTATAAAATTCGTATAAGATGTAAGTATTTGTATATTTAAATTTAAACGGTACATCGATGTAAGTGAATAATTAACTACGATATTTAATTAATTTTAAATAGAGTTAAATAATTATAGATAGTTAAGCTCTCTAGGACTCGCTTAAGGCGATGATTCTACAAATGAACTCAAATGGTGCTAGCAGAGTAGTGGAAGGGAATCGGATCTCTTGAGCCGGAAGGATCCTACAAGGTTTACTTAAAGCTCCAAGAGGGTTCCCTTCAAATAGTTTCAAAAGTAATACTTTTTGTGTGCGATTAAGATTTTTCACTTCGTTTCTTTGCATTCCTTTTGGGTTTCATTTTGTAAAAGTTAATTAGATGGGCTTAACCTCACTTCTCTCTTTTGTCTTCCTTCCTTTTCATTGTGTGCAATTTAAGATGCCGAGTCAAATGGATTTACATTACTCAAACTTAGCACATTCCCTTTAATTCCTCTTCCATGATGGATGGAGTGTGAAAGTGTTTAAATTTTACATAAAACGCCTGGTAAACTTCGAGTTTATTATTAACGGGAATACGGGGTCATAATGTAATATAAATGAGTAATTTTGAATTACTTGAATTAGATTTAATATTGGATTTAAAAAAACTTATTTAAAAAGTGATTTGTGAGGGGCGTTAGAGTTTTCTTATTTCTTTGCATGCTAAAACCTTTTGGTTTGAATGTCTTAAGGCAATATTAATTTAGTCGATTATAATTTATAAGGTTGAGATTTGAGATGTATTAGATTATTGTTAGAATAGTTTATTTTTAATTGGATTGGATTAAAATAATTAGTTAAGAAGAGTCATAAAAGTACTTGGAATTATATAATTAATAATTTATATTAAAAGTAATTTACATGATTTTGAGGAGGAGTTAAGAATAAGGCGTAGGATTAAGGAAGTTGAAAGTAATTCGTAACATGTGTGTATTTTTAATGCCACAAGTGTTTCGTTACTTGCTAAACACTAACCAAATGAATGTACATAAAAGGAAAGTAGATTTAAAGTGAAGGATGTAATATATAATTACATTTAAATATACGATACTAGTGGTTTAATTTATTTAAACATTACGTTAATTAAGCAGAATTATTCTGTTTTTCAATAGTTGGATGCTACAAATTGTATTTGGAAGATTTGTCACGAAAAATATTCATTTTGCAAATATTAATAATGTGGATGTAATAAATAATGACTAATGGGTTTAATCAAGTTGAAATTTTGTTATTATAATATGAATTTAATTAGACAGAAATTTATGTAGAGGATAATATTATACACTTTTATAGACCTCTTGGCACATTTGACAATCTTGATATTTATGAATATAATTTAATGTGAGGGTGATGTCAATTAAAAACATCATACAATTTTGAGAAAAAACTATGAGAAAAGGTTGTAAGCTATTAGAGAATTTATTCTTGAATTGTCCATAAAGGTATATGGTTATTATATTGTTACATGAATGTACTTATCTTAAGCATCACGACTATTAAAGTGATATTTATACACGAAGCTCATTGAGGAATATTTGTTGTTCGAGATTTGTGGGATTTAATTAAATGTGAAGTATTTTTAAATTGGACGAGTTATGAATTAAAATAAATAAAGTCGGTAAAATCATGCCATTAGAGAAATGTATTCATGTTATCTTTAAAATGAAGTATTGTTATTTGTTATAAATATTTAATATATTTTTGGGGATTGAGGGTTTCAGGGTTTACTTTCTTAATTAAAAGTATGTAAAATTAATATTTAAAAGGATGAATAAAGAAAGACGGTTTAATCAATGGTTTCATTATTGGGCAAACCATACAATGACGATTTACATAATATTTATTCGTACCGCTTTTTATTAATTATGCTAATTTATCAATAATATCTGTAATTAATTCGTTTCTTCTTTTTTTAAAATAATAGCTGTAATTTATTTATTTATTATAAGATTTTCCTTTAAACATATTAACCAAACAGTTAACTATTTGGACTTAATAAAAAAACATAATTTGTACATGAAAAGTAAAAAAAATTAAACAAGATTATAAGATTTAATGGAAGAAGGTTGAGTCGTCGTTGAGCTCTCATTGTCTGTATCTGAACTAAGGCCCCACTCACGGCGTTGTTCTACAATCCCCTATTAAAATAATCGAAATTAATTTTAAGGTTATCATATAACTTAACATAATTATCGGAATAAGTTAAAATTATACTTTTTTAAGGTATGCGAGATGATGAAGAAAATTCTGTTTGGGTGTCTCTTGTGGGTCATTCGAATAAAGCCATTTAATCGTGGCTCGATCTCGTTCTGATAATGAAGGCTCAACATAATATGACCCTTCATCTTGAGAAGTTTCCTCGCCCTCTGACCCTTCCAAATTAGGGATAGAAAGTTCTAAAATCCCCTTTTCACTCCCTCTTGAAGATAAAATCGGTCTTGGGTCGGTCTCTTCATTTATTTTATTCGCATCTCTCAATGCTTTTTCTCTCCTTCGTATCTCTTTCTCTTTGTTACGTGGGCTAATGAGATCTTCATAAGTCGGATAATTCATCACGGTTTCACCATCAATAAGAAGAGGGATGGGAGGTGGAATGTAAAATGTTGAAGAAGGAGATCGGAATTTATTCCCTTTACGAACCACACGATCTTCGGAGTTAAACAATGAATTCATTTTTGCATAAACCACAGAGGAGTTGTAATGGAGAAGCTCATCAAAATCATCATAAGTGGCTGAGGGATTTGGATTGATTTCAAACTCGGGCTCGAATAATTCAAGACCGGAAGAGACTGCAGAAAGTGCTGTGTTGGAACTCTCAGGTGAGATTTGAGATGAACTGATTACAATTCCTTCATCAATTTCTTCTTCATTTCTAATATTTTCTATCTTAGGATTTTCTAAATTCTCTTCTTCACTTTCCTCTTGTTCTTCCTCTTCATCGTCCTCCTCACGCTGTTTAATAAGAAGGTAATCTCCTTTGCTCTCGTTTTCTTCCTTCGTTTCTTCATCTTCATTTTCACCCGTTTGGTTCATAAGCTCATAAGTGTCGTCTTTATTTTCCTCTTTGCTAACGTTTATTTCATCATCATCATCATTAGTATTATTAATATTAATTTTATCCTTATTTTGATTAATTGGCTCGACTTCATTCGTTTTATTCGTATTCGTATTCGCAATTTCGATTTTTGGATCGTTGGTCTGAAGAATTTTTATACATTCTGCATTTTCCTCCTCAGACTCCGACATTTCCCTTGAGCCGTGTAATATTTTATTAAGAAGTGCAGGGACAGGTGGGGATGCGTATGGGTCGACATATTCTTCAAACTTATTCATTTCTAACATTGTTTCTTCCCTTGTGTAATGAGTCTCTTGTTCATAATAATAGTCTTTACATGGTTTTATTTTTGGTTCAGAATTAAACCTTGATTTTTTCTTTTTCGAGCTTCCATCTCGTCGCGATCGCCCTTCCGGAGCTGAGCGAATTGAATTTTCTTTCTGTTTCCTATTGAAGTCGTCTTCAAAGGGAAGAAGAGAATTAAGGGAATTTAATCTAAAGTTGATCATTGAAGGATGATCATTTTCTTTATGATTATTTATTGGAGTGTCGGGTCTTTTGGTCGAGTCGGGAAATAAATTTTCTTTTTTGCTCATTGGGGAATCTTTCCTTGATGATGGAATTGATGCAAGTTTCATTAATTCTTCTTCCTCCTCTTCTTCAAATTCATCATTGACATATTCGTAGTCGTAAATGGGATCGTAGTTGTGAAGGAAGGCTTTCAAAGGTTCGTGCTTTTTCGGACTCTCTTTTTTCCTTGGAGGCTTATATAAATCCTCCGATTCTGTCCCGGTCTCTTGAGCTCTTTGAAGAAGTTCTCTTCGTTTTAATCTCTCAGCTCTTCGTTTCATCCTTTGAGAGTAAAACGGATCTTTTTCGGACTGTTTTTTGTAACAGATTTTAGCCGGCGTGGCTCCCCATCTCGGCTTCTCTTCTTTTTTATTCGGACATTTGAGTTTATTTTCTTTGTCTGAAGAGCATTTTTCAATTAAACTGTTTTGGGATCGGCTGTTATTCTTTTCATTTCTCAATCTTCGACTTTCTACGTCGGTTTGCGTTCCAAATTCCCTATTATTGCTCAAACTCCTCGATCGCCTCATTCTGGTCGGAGTGAGCAGGCGAGGTTGAGATTGGGAGTAATCGGACTGTTCGGTCATTAAACCTTGATCCATCTTGTCAATATTGTTGTAGGAGTGGTGAAGCTTGGAAGGCTCATCAAAGAAGGTGGAGGTAGAAGCGAGGGAAATGGTCGGAGAAAGACGCTGCATTCCAATGGGAGGAAGAAATCCATCTTTTTCTCTTAATTGTTTCATACGTGTGGAGTCAATGAGAAGTCGTTGACGGCTTTCGAGATATTCTGTACGAATTTCCTCAACTTCATAGCTATTTAACCCACTTCGAGCCGAAATCTTATTCACCTTAATTAAAAAATAATCAATAATAATCTTTTATCATCACAATACTGGTTGTGTTACTTATAAATCGTTTACACTTAAAATGCTATCATAAAAATAGTCATTTAAATGGAAATAATAAAAATATACTTTTATACTGAATGACTGAATGAAAATATAATATCTGTATACTATCTGTATAACATCTAATACTAATTGTATTGCAATTAGAGAATAAATTACTCTTGATTCTTCTCTTTTAGAACTTCTCCAAACGCCTCCATGTTCTCTTTCAAATATTTGAAGTTCTTTTTGTCTCTCATTTTCAACTCGAGCTTCTTCCAACTTTTCCGCTTCTTCTTTTCTCATTCGCTCCTCTTTAATCCGATTTTGTCGTTCTTCCATCTAATAAATAACATAATAGAAAAGGTAAAGGTCAACCAACCGATTATTAAAGAAAATTCAATGGCAGAAGGACAATCATAACAATTTGTAATCGTGAGTAAAACTCAACTCAATCAATACGTGTCTGTGAATTGGAGTTAATTATATATTATTAACTTCTCCACTTTGAATTCTAATTTTATAAGTAGAAGAAAGGAAAATATTTTATGACATCCAATTTCACACCATACTTTGGTTGATAGTTTAATAGTTTTGTCCTTTTGTAACAAGACATAGAATTCTTGAATTATTTCGAGATAATCATAGTTTATTGTATTGTGAATATTTATATTTAGCTTAAATATTGCAAAGGATGATTGATACGAAAAATATATAATCTTTATACATATTTTAAATAAAAGCCATCAAGATATTAGTTACAATATCAGTGTGTATAATTTAAGGTATTGGTTGTAATTTTGCAATAAACCAAAGAACTATACTTCTTATAACTTATATTGTATGTAAGTATTTATAAATAATTGTTTTGTTATTTTATATATAATTTATGAGAGGTAATCAAATTACCTGTTTTCTAATTGCTTGCTGATGTTCAATCGCCGCCACTCGTTTCTTCTCCCTCTCCGCGAGGAAATCGGGGTCAAGCGAAGCAGGGTGACCTCGAACGAAACCCCTAAATGGACAAAATGCACTTCTTACTTTCAAGAATAAATCTTGGGACATTTTGAGTTCACACGCAAAGTTCTCATTGGAACAGGTAATCTCATAAATCATAAAATAAGGAATTGTGACGTATGTAGTTATGTATGTAATTCTTCCTCATATTTTATATATGCCAAAGACCCCTGGTATAATCGGGTAAATTCAGTTATTCAAAATAGCGGAATTGGGAAATACTTCATAGTACAAGGAACCTTAATTCACTTTTATACCTAAATATAAAGGCAAAATGGCAAGGGGCAATTGGGGTGTTCTATTTATTCCAACTATTGAGATTTGACCATTGTAGGATAATTACCTGCTCTCTAAATTCTCCCTCTCCGAATCTCCTATACTTCTGGCATCAATGAGAGAATTTTCCAAACTAATTCTTTTTTCCAGCCAAGCAGGATTTTTCATTTCTCCCTGTTTGGTGTCATGATTGGGAAGCCTTGAATTCAAGCCCATCGATGTCGGTTCCCAAAAATGTCCAACGCCAATTCCGCGATCTCCCCATCTGACATTATTATAAAAACATTGATGAAAAAATATGATAGACCACAATCATTAAATTATATATCCTACTAGATAATGAGCATAATGATATGAAGACCTTTTATGAATGCAAAAATATCATATTAATCAGAAAAAGAGTTTAATTTACTTTGGTCGCTTTTCTTCTCTTTCCATTGCTCTTCTCGCCCTTTGTTCTTCTCTTTGTTTCTCGAGTTCCATGAGCCATTCTTCCCTATCCTTTAATTAATAATAAAGTTTATTCAAGGAAGTGTAACCAAAATCAATTCAATGATTTTATTATAATGAATATTTAATATTACCTTTTTCTGTTGGAGTTTATAAGCCTCCACTTCTTCAGCTTTAGATGTAAAGGTGAAAGTGGACATTTGATGTTTTTTCATTTTCTCTGACTCGGCTGGTGAATGCATATAAAAATTGTCCCGGACATTTTCATTATAAACTTTTTTCTCGGTCCAATTTCGTTTGATCTCTTCAGAATGGAGAATTTTATGAACGATAACTTTCGCAATTTCCTCTTCGTGAAGCATTCCATTTTCCACAAGGGCGAGAGCCCTTGGAGAAATTTTCAATGAAACTCCTTCCCTCTTCATTCCTTCACTTTCTGGCTCGTTGAAAATCAAAATGTTGACTGGTGAAGTTCCTTTCTCTTCATATTTATTATTTGGTTTCGACTCGATGCCATTCAAAGAGCTTTCTTTCTCGATTTTGCTCTTGATGCAACAATCTCGATGTTCAAGGTGGACATTTGCGCTTGTATTCGTACTTGTATCCACTTTGGTCAAAGTAACTTCCGACTTTTTAGAATTCTTAATTGGTGATTTTTTACCTTTCGGCGATGGATTGGAATTTCCTGGTGGTTTTTTGATTACGACAGTTGGTTCACTACTTTGATATCCAGATGTGTCTTCTTCAGTTGCGACAGTCTTTGGATTGGAATTTAAAGAATTGTCCGATGAATTGTTTCGCTTGAGGAGAGAATCAATTTTATTCTTTTTATTTCGCTCTGGAGAAGAAACTTCTTTCCCTTTCTCCTCCGAATGCCAAAATGATGTTTTACCTTTCCCTTCATGCGAGCCCCGGATGGGAGGCAAATGGCACGATTCACTACAAGTCAGATTGGACAATACATTTCTGTTTCGTAATATATAACTTTTATTGCCTCCCGAAAAAGCCTTTTGAATGGGTTTGTATAAGGTCTACGGTACGTGTCTATCATAATAATATAATAATAACTGCAATATTTACTTATACAGGGTATGTATTTATAAGTATTTATACCTAAGCATTAAGTATAATCTGGGCTCATTCAGGGAGTATTATAGAGTCGTGTGCATGAAACATATTTAACTACATTCGCGAAAAAAGCGTAGTAGGTCATGAAGTGAAAAGAGTGATACTTCTGGTTCTAATTAACTTTTACTCATTTGTTCATGCTATAGACTCAAAGCATATCCGGATACGCTATATCCGTTATCGATGACATAGATAGATAAAGCAAAGAATGGATAATATACCTAGAGATATTGAACCAACTAAACTACTGAGATGTTTACACTACGAGGCTAATCCGGGAAATGAAAAAAAATAAGAATTAAAATTAAGCTACGAACCTTTGTTGAATTCCTAATTTCGAGATGTAAGAAGGAGAAAGTATGGGCACGGGGTGAAGGGGCACAACATCACATTCAGTAGGTCGACCCCAAGGGCTCCAAAGTCCATTAAGTTCTTCTGTAGAGCATAAAAATCAAATGAGCTTTAATATTCATTCTACAAACATTTCATATTCTTAACTAGCTTAAGTAGTATAAACAAATAAATTTTTCCAGTTCATTGGACTCGTCAACTTCAAAAGAAAGTCAAAGTTAAGAGAAAAGAATGCCCTCGGAATAAAGAAGGGTTGGCTATGCTATGTTAGGAAGTTAGGATTATATATTATACTTATGTAAATATGGATTATTTATATTGATTACCTATAGGTATACCATACTACTAACTAAACAATAAATTAGTAATACTGAAGCTCATCAACTAATCATGAATAATTTAATGGTGAAAAGGGAAGTGTGTCAATAAACATAATCAAAAGTAAATTGAAAGGAATTAACACCATTTACATTATAAGGTATTTACAAAAGTTCCTTCAAAAGCGAAAAAAAATAAAACTCTTTTCTTCATTATCGAAAGTTCATTTTACATAATCGAGACAAATAAATATTTAATATTATTAAAGGAGTCATAAAGTTGTGAAAGTCATGCTTCCTCAATTATCTCTGACAGCTTTATCAATATTCTATTTACTACAAAAATACTAGAAGAGTATATAACAACCCATGTATGCTTTACGATATTATGCTTTACGCTTTACACTTAATATATTAAACATGTTGTATAGCTCAATTCTTATTTACTATTTATTTGCTCCTCTTTCACTTTAATTGCTTCCGGTGTATGGATTATTTTCCACCAGTGTCTATTTACGTTAGTAAATGTTATGCCATAGACTAATTATGGAATATTGACCCTATTCTTTTACCCTTTTCTTTGGCCCATTGGAGTTTCTTTTGTTCCATGAGACTGGGTTTTTTCTCCATGTCTCCTGCAGCTTCGGATAGAAATATCTTCATTCAATCTTCTTAAATCTTCTATTGTAGAAGATTATACTTAAAGCGTATGCACCGAAGTTTCTATGATTTGAAACTGATGAGATTCAATTATCTGTACAAACTTTATGTTCTTCAATTTCTCCTTTCACAGATTTTTCTCAATGTCAATTAATTGAAGATATATTTTCTCTTACTCTTTTGAGCTTTAACTTCTAATTAAAAAATCAGTTAATATTTTATAATATGTAAAAGTAGTTCTTAACAGGAACTTTCTACTAGGACTTTGAATCGAGGAAATGTATTCGCAAAGTCCAGAATGAAACTGAGGGTGAACGTGTAGTCGAAGGTTCTCTCGAGTGTGTCAAGAGCAATTGCAGCCTCTCTGTTTTGGCTTGGTATACCTGGAGACCCCCTCGTTGACGATCTCAAACTTATCGCATCTACCCTCTTTCCCCACATGGAGACCTGAGAGGAAGATAAGGAAATTCGGGACGTGCTAAGTGCCGAATTGCTCTTTTCTCCTCAATGAGTTCAACGATGAAAGAAATGAGTTTACGTCGAAGTATAAGTTTTACTTGAATAAATATATACAAATAACTACTACTTATTTCTTAGTACATTTTTTCATATCGACATTTCTTCAGGTATACGGTTCATTTCTAATGTAGATGATTCACCCTAATAATTACAGCATGTTCATTTAATTAATTAAATGGGTTCGTTTATTATCAAATTATCTTACATTCAAATATATTTACCTATGTACATAGCTTTTCTCGGTCCTCAATTATCCAGACCAAAATCCATATATATTTTATATACAAAGTATGTTTTGGGGTTAATTGCTAAATTTCAAGTTCCCGTCGGTATATTTTGCCCTCAAGAATGGTCTCATCCCATTGCCTTTAAATGCCGTTCTTTAAATATATAAATGCAGTGTAAAATTTAATTCTTTGACCGATAACCGGAAGATTTTAATAATTTACCTAAATATTTATAAGATTGGATATATTTCATAAATATGAATTTTTCATTATCCAAACGCAAGTACTCGTATTTTATTGCAAAACGATCAAATCCCGGTTTTCTTTTATTTTTAAGAAGCCCAATAGTATATCGATTTTGAAAAGATAACTTCGGTTTTGATTCTCATCTTAATTGATTTACATATAATAAGTATTGAATGCAGGCCAGTCATTCGTAAAGGTAAAACTATACTTGTTTTAAGCCCCAATATTCGTGGAAACCATATTTATCACATGTGTCCATTCCATGGTTGAATTATTAAAAAAATATTAGAAAATGCTTAAACGGGGCAGGGATTGGCTTAGTAACCAAATGTATTAAATTGGCAAAAGCCCGCACCAAAGCACTTATTTAATATTTTCAATAATTATTTATACAACTATGGATCCTTGGACACGTGAAATGAAGTAGACTAATAATTAAAAGTCCCAAAATTGACCCGAATTGTTAATTATCGTTAATATTTAATTAACACGAACTTTAATCAAAAAATTAACTCGGAAATGGGATATAAAATTTGATTTTCCTTAAAATGTATATATTAGCTTATATGAATAGAGCTATAGGAGATAGAAGTTTTAAAAATCAACAACTTTGCGATGGTTTACAAGAGTTTTGAAGAACTTTTGATTAATATTAATTCCGAAAGTACTTCAATCAACCAAATCTGAACAAATAATGTATTTGAATTTTTTTAAAATATTGAGCCAGAAACATATTGTAGGAGCTAGAGTGGAATACCTTGGTGTTTATTGACCGTTAATAAGATACCTACTGGAATTCCAAAAATTAATATGAGAGATACTTTCCCAATCTTAAAATTTGAAGAATTTATGATTAGTATTTACCTATAATCGTATTTAAGTTATTTAACGAATTGGAATTATAACAATTAATTTTGTTTTTGACAGATTCCTACCGTCAAGAAATGGTATTTGTTCCTGTGAATGAAGATAAATGTAACGCAGCTGAAGACGAAGAAGTTAGTTGGAATTTGAAAAGGTCGAATGAGGATGAAGAGCTTGACGACTTTTGCGAAGTTGTCGTTTCCTTCCGCTGTAAACAATGCAGCTTCATTTGCCACGACAAAGAAGAGCTCAAGTCACACATTAAACAAAATCATCGGAAAGGTGACAGCGAAGACGTAAACGAAGTCGAAAGTGTGTTGTTGAGCCAAGATGCTCAGCATCCTTTTGAAACTTCTGACGAACCTCTTGAAAAAACGAATCAGGATGAGTTAAATGTGTCAAAAGACCCGATAGAAAGCCGTGATATTTTAGAAGAACCTCAAAATGTCATCGATGAAATTCAAGAGAAACATGAAGAGGGTGAAGAGAGCAATAAAGGAGATGAGCAAGGAATTGCCGAAGTTTATCTATGTGCGGAATGTGACATCATTTTCCATTCTGAAGAGCTCTGTTGTCAACATATGAGTCAAGTTCATCAACTGAGCCAATTCAGTGCTGATTTCATTCGGGAAAAGTTTATGCAGGATGATTCTAATAATGAAATAAACGAAAATCCTCCTGAGAAAGAACCTCTTAAAAAGCGAAAGGTATTATTATTTTATAAACTTAATAACTAAATAATATAATTTATAATAGTTTTTTAATTAATAATTTAAAAAACAGTGTTTAATTTTTCAATGTATTTAATAGGTAAAGCTTCCGAGTAAATTCCGAGAAGAATCAGGTGTCATTGTTCCTAAAAAGTTTCGAATTTCGAAAGAATCGCCTGAATGTTGTAGCATGTGCAAGGCTTGTTTCAATTCTCTTGATTCGAAAGTTCTTCATGAAAATTGTCATTCGAGAGAAGGAAAAGGGTTCATTTGTTCAATTTGTCCGGTAACCGATGATGAACCGAAAAAAGTTTTTTCACAGTGGAACAAATGTGCGAATCATCTTTGGAAAGAGCACAAAATTGATTGTGATCTATACGCTTGTACATCTTGCCAGGTATTACTTACTCAATTTAAATCATCCTAATATGCATTAAGTATAACATGAAAAAATCTATTAATGATTTTATTTGGATTTAGTACAAAACACACTTGATGGCAAAATTGAAGGATCATGAGAAACTTCACAATACATCATTCAAATTCACATGCCAAATTTGCCATAAATCTTTTAAGCAGTCGAAACAAGTACTTTATATAAATCAAATTAAATTGTAGTGTAATGAGAATGTCATGTTAAATATTAATTTTATTTGATAGTTAAAAACACATGAGAAGTTTCACACCAGAAATCAAACAAAGCTCTCACCTGCTGAGGACGCCCGTTGGTACACCCCAAAGGAATGCCCAATTTGCCAAAGAGTACTCTCTGATTCAAAATGTTTGAAAAAACACATTTCCGCTGTTCATAACAAATTGAAACCTTATATGTGCAACATTTGTGGTCATACAAGTGCCAGAAAGGCAGAGTTACAGGTACAATAAATATAATTTGCTTGCATCTGTATTTTTACAAGTCTGTAAAATTGATAATTGTTTATAATTTTCTAGCTGCATGTGAGACAACACACAGGAGAAAAACCGTACAAATGTCCAAAATGTCCTTTTGAAACTCGTGACCACAACTCGTTGAGAAACCATAAATTGAAGCACTCTGATATTAGAAAATATTCGTAAGTTTCAATATTATATATTCCAATAGTGATATTTAACGAATGCGCTAAATACATAATTTATCTGTATTCATTTAAACAGCTGTCCCCATTGCCAGTACAAATGTATTCAATCAGCTGCATTTAAAAAGCATGTTCTTTTGACTCATGCTGAGCAAGAAGAAGTTTTCGTATGTTCCCATTGTCCTCTTGTGTCAGTGAATAAGAAGACATTCATAGCTCATGAAAAAGATCACACAGAAGGAAGAATTCCTCCATTAGAATCTACTGAGAAAAGTAAGTTTTATTTATTTCGACATTACTCTAAATCAAACTCTAAATTAATATTTATTGATTTTTTAAAATATAAATATTTAATTCTAATTTTAGTCGACGAAGAAGAAAACTCTGAATGTCCAATTAACTCCGAAAAGGGAAGAATATGGCCGATTGGAGACGAAGACAGCCAAAGTGTGGATGTAGTTGATTTCGGAGGACGGACAATACCTGCCCCAACAACCGAATTCGATATTGAAATAGAACAAGAGAAAAATAATAATTCTTCAAATGAAGACGAGAGCTTAAAAGAGTCTGAACAAGTTGAAGAAACTTCTTCCATTGAAATGACAATTAGTGAAGGAGAAACAGTCATAGAAGTAATGTTACCACCGCCTGATCCAGATTCTTCCAATCAGAAACAATCGAAGAGTTCAGAGAACGGGAAACCTTCCAATTCTGGAATTTTCTTCCTATTCGATACTGAATTCTCACTCGATCTCCCTGATATATCTGATAGTGAATCAGGGAATGAGGGTGCATTTGATAAGTTAATGGATATGCGATTTAATAATATTAACTAAAATTTAACTTAACCCTTTTTTATTTTTACCCACAAATGTTCGAATGGTGATTTTAAGATAGTTAATTTTAATGTTAAACTATTAATCGTTTTATATTGATGCATTTGTTATATTTTATTTACACCATGTATAAAACCTTGCATGATGAAAACCTCAGGTGAATGATAATAAAAAATAAGTTTTAACCTTTTAACTACAAATGTTTAATCTTATTTTTTGTTAATTAATTGAACATGACATTGTATATGTGTAAGTAAGATTTAGATAAGTGGGAAAATTAGTCAATTATCTACCAAAGCCGTCTCGGGGATTGTGTCGCGTGTGTAATTATTCTCATATTTTCAATATACGGCCCCTTTTGCATTTGCTTGTGTCGCCCGTGAGTCTTGCATCTATTATGGACGAGACCGTTTTGCCAAATTAGGTAACAGTCTTTGCACCTTCGCCGAACTCTTCCCATAATCTTCATCCCACGTTCTTGGACGACGATGGAAGTCGGAGAAAAACATGATTCTATTTGTTTTAATAAACATTTCTCTGGAGTCTTTTGCCCGAGTGTGAGAGTTGAATAATTTTTCTGCAGAACGGGAGCAGTCGATGCCTGTAATAGAATAGTCTTGTGAATTACTCTACTCTTATATTTTTAATACTAATTAAGATTACACACCACTCAATATAATATTAAAAACTTACGACAATAGTTCTATTATAGTTGAGGAATTGCAATGAAGGCAAACTTCGTTGAAAAATTTTTAATCCTAATGGAAGCTGTTTTAATACCCCCAATACCATTATTATTCTGTCCTCGCAAAGTTAATTGAATTCAGTGTTTTTAATATTATGTGTTGAAATATAAGTAAGTTAATTATTAAACTAAACTAAAATAAAATATTTAAGTGTTTGATCATGAATTTTTAGATGTTCGAATGTTCTTATAAATCTGATTTGCCCTTTTCGTGATTTAGCTTGTGAGCAATGTTGAGAATTTGCGAGAGATAAATAATGCATTTTATAGGGAGCAAATCCATTCCAAATCCATTGTTAATTGTTTCCTTATATATTTTTAAATGGAATAATAAACATTAAAATAACTTTCTCAATTAGCATAATTTACAGAATTGTATTTAATTGTCAAAATTCAACATTTAAAATACCTTTAATTAACTGTAACCGTTTATAACCATCAAATTAACAAGTGTCATAAGACTGTCAGATTGTCTATCGACTCAAAATTAATAATTTAAACTTTTAAAGAATCATTAAGCGAAATCAACAATGACGAATGACCATTGGTCTGATAGTAATAAAAGAGGATCGGATATATCCGAGGGTGCCGAGGGAGGAAGTCGACGTAATTCATACGTCCGTGACACAAGAGCTAATGGCAGTATGCGGGCAAGTCTCTTTCCCCGTGAGGTTTCTGGACAAGAAAGTCGGAAAATTCATCATAATCATCACCATCATAAAGAGCATGAAACTCATGGACAATACAAACTGGACATCCAGGGTGGTGGTGGACCATTTAGAAAATTTGCATATCAAAATCGGAAGCTCCTCTTTCAACCCGTTGAAGATCTGTTCAAAGAATATGCCAACATGTTTGGTGGAGATTCAAAGAAAGGGACACCAAAAATTGATCTGTTTGAACTCGAGGCTTGGTTCCGGAAATCAAAGTTCTTTGAAAAAGACTCAATTCCTATGATGTCCGTCAACGAACTCAAGAGCTTTTTTGAAAGAATATTAGACATTTTTAAATGCTTTTATATTTTTACATACAAAAATTACATTAAACATTCATTCCTCAATTGCCAAACAAAAACTGAAAAAATTGAAATGTTTATTTTCATCATTAATTAATTGATTTTAAAGGGGAAAGGATCACATTGACTTTGAAGGATTCGTTTATTTAATTGAAGCCATTTCACAGTTCAAGTCCATCCATGAAAATGCGATCATTTACAAACTACGCGTTGGGGGAAGTCCAGATATGGAATCTAAATTCAAACATGCAACATTACCAGGTTGTTATTTTAAAGACTTTAAATCATCATTTCATGATTATTCTTGTGATTTTAATGAGATTATGATTTGATTACTTTTATTATTTGTTGAGAGAAGAAGGAACAGCGGATCGTTTAGTTGACGCATTTCGAGGAGTCTCACAAATGGTTACGGAAACTTTTTACAATAAGTCGGAAACACCTTACAAAGAACCTGTTTGTGTCGGAGTAAGATATTTTTCTATTTCTTTAAATATCATCATTTCATAATCCGCTTAATCCTTTTCCATTATTTAAACATGTCAATCTTGTACCTAGTTAATATATATGGTTTATATTTCTAATAAAAGATTATGTTTCATGTTTAGGGAGTAAAAACAAACATTTTCATGAAGAAGGCTACAAAAAAAGTCATAGAAGAACTTATGGATGACCATGCTCCTACTACAGGTAATTATCAATATTAAAAGCGTAGACAAAGGTATTTGAATAGATTGGTTGTTATATGAAGCAGGAAAATCCAATTAATGAGTACACCTTTTAAATTGATTAACTTTGTATGTATATTTGGTAGAGGCAAAGTCTACGAGTGACTATTCACGAATTCAAAGTTATAGAAGATTTCATGATCCCTTCAACATGAACTTCATTTACTTTGCTAAACAAGATAATTATTTCGCTGATGGTCGACGAATCTGCTTGACAAATATCATCAAATGGTTGAAGCAAGCTGGAATTATTGATGGCTTGGTTGTATCGTCCGCTGACATTGTTTATCTTTTCAAAGAACTTTACACGTAAGATCGACATAAATTGATCCTTCAATTTTAAAGTTCAGCTAACTTGCTTATTAATTAATTGATTACTCCTCAGAATGCTCAAACATCAGATTTATCTCTACGACCTCCGTCATCATTTTTTGAAAGAATTGTCAAGTTGGAAAGGTATTGGAAAAGACTTGCTAATAAGTAAAATGAGGAAATGTGGACCACCGGCTGGAAGTTCCTATTCCCTTATAAAAATGAAAATACCAGTCTCGAAATTGAACCAGTTCAGAGACATTGTTGAAGAAATGGCTCAGGACTATGAAAATGACAAGGAAAAATATATGCCATTAACTGTAAGCTTCAACAGCCATTCTTTGACGATAATGTTAATCATGTTAACAATGTTAAGCATAAATAAATGGTATAATTAACCAAGTATAAATTACTAATTAAATAGGAAGACACCCCATTTGGTCACACGTTTAAATCTCGAGATCGATTCTTCCAAGATGAACTCGAAATGTATCCAGAAATAGGCCATTTGATGATTTTGAAAGCGAAGATCAAAAAGCCGAAAAAGATTTTCATCAAAAAGAGCAAAATTCATATGAGAAAAGCAACATTGGCCAATCAAGGAGGCACCAAGGCGAAAAAGGTGAAAAAGAATGAAAACGAAATGAATGAGTTGGAACTTCTTCA
This sequence comes from Neelides folsomi, assembly GCA_034687125.1. NCBI lineage: Eukaryota > Metazoa > Arthropoda > Collembola > Neelipleona > Neelidae > Neelides > Neelides folsomi. Next base: position 45,137 of record JAQGBZ010000116.1, read on the forward strand.
AAAGATCGGGAAAGAAATGGGAACAGTCGCTGAGAACCCCAAGACGAAGCCTCCATACATGGTCAAGAAATGGGGAGAATCATATCCATTTGGCGGGTTCAAGAGGATCGGTCGCGGGTTGCGAATTTCTAACGACATTGAGAAATTGATGTATCATAAGCATGATACAGTGAAGGATAACAATTCTGAAGAAGATTTTCATCCTGAGCACAACATCGTTCCGTTCAATCTTCAATTCAGCTACTTTGCCGGTCCAACAGGAAGGAGCGATGTGGGAATTTCTTTAAAACGTATCCAACAATGGTTTGAACAAGCCAAGATTCTCCAAAAGGGTTCTGAAAGGGATTTGCTCAATGACACAGGAGTCAGACTTGGCGATATCAAGGAAGTTTTCACACATGTTATTGCGTAAGGAGACCAAATAAAATTAAATGTCTTAAATAAAATTAGTTACTGAACTTAAATAAAATAAGGTAAATTAATATTAAATTGAAGATTTGTTAAATACTTTCAATTAGAATTCTTGGGAAGAAAGATCATCATTTGACACGAGATGGATTTGAAAATTTTTTGAAAATCCTTGCTGAAAAAACTGGGAATTATGTGAAGGCAATGAAAGATCGTCTTTGTAAATGCGGATCACCAAAGCACAAAAGCAGATCTGTCTCTCGATCAGTTACAATGAAGAGTTTACATCTAGGAGATGTTCTCAATTTGCAAGAGATGCATCTTTTGAACAAGGAAAAATCTCATCATGAAAACATCCATAATCATTTCCATTCTAAGCATCTTTGAGCTAAGTTAATAAAATGACTTTGCCACTTATTAAATATTGTTAGCTCTCCCCCACATGAACTATTTTTGTACCTGAACTAACTGTCATATAAAGGCTTAATTAATTCGTTAAATATTTATATTTTGTAAATATATTATAATGGTTGGGAATATTCACACTATGACTATGAATAAAATTCGATGTAATAATTTAGCAAATCTATCTCATTTCTTGATTTTTTAACGAAGCAATTAAAATTTGAGGTTTTTTATATTAAAATCGTTTATTTACTGAATGTTACAATTAAAAAAATGTAAGTAAATTATACAAGTAAATATTATATTGCATAATCAAATTGATCCTTGATATTTAAATTAAAAATGGTAATTCAATTAAAATATTCACTTGATACATGTCAATTTAGTGAAATAATTCAAATCTAAAATAAGAAATAAAATGCTGAATAAGAAATAAAGACAAATCAACAAATTTACTACTGATACTTATCGTTAAAAAGTAAAAAAGAATGTAAAAAGTTATGTACTGAGATTCTTATTCTGTTTCGAATCCTCCCTCGGATTCGTCACTGAAAGTGTATTTCGCTGCTGCTTTTTCTCTTCGTTGGCGATCTCCAGCAGCTGCACTTTTCATGACTTTCTCGGGGCTGCTCACCACAAATTCATCATCCGAATCCATAATGCCTCTCCCCTTCTAAAGAAATATACAAAAAGAACATTTTAATAAATTACTAAACTAATTGAAAAACATTAAAACTATTTGATACAAACCTTCTTCTTGGGCTTAAATCCAACACTTGAATCCGAATCACTAAGACTGAAGTCTTCTTCCTCCGAGTTATTCTTCTTCTTTTGTCTCTTAACAGGGCTTTTCTTCTCAGCTGGCTTCTTCTTTTCAGCTGGTTTCTTTGTGGTCTTCCTAAATGTCAGCTTTGTCTGTTTCAACCCATCAGTTGGCTCTTTGGGTTTCCTCGGCCCTCTCTTTTTCTTTTCCTTCTCTCCACTATTGCCATTCTCACTACTCCCATTCGCTTTCCTTGGTGAATCATCCATCTCGTCACTTGTATTCAAAATTTCAATAAGAGAACTTTGTTCAGCAGCCATTGCATCGTATTTATCTAATTTGATCTTTGGCTCTTTTTCCTTCTTCGGCTTCTTCTCCTTAGATTTAGCTTTTGTAGCCAACTCAACCTTCTTCGTAATAGCATCCATTCTTGGAGCAACTTTCCGACCTCCGGGACTCGGAGCAACATCAATGAGGGCTTTTCTCGAAAAGTTCTTCTTAGTCGTCACCTTTTTCTTTGATTCCAACGAATCTTGCTCTTCTTCCTTCTCAACTTTGTTCAATTGGACCAAAAATTCGTCCAAGTCATCTTTGTAAAGATCTTTAGGAGTTTTGGCCTTCAACGTGTTCAATTCTTTGTTCTTCTCATCTCGCTTCCTCAACAATTCTTCCTTCTTCTCGAGAGTCAAACTCACAATGGGCATGTTGAGTAAATAATCGTAATCTTGTCCAGCCACAATTTCCTCAGGAACCTCTTCGCTGTCTCCAGCTGTTGGTTCATCGTCATGTTGTCGATTTGTTCTTGCAGTTTCAGCAACTTTCCATGCTTTCACAGGATCCGAATCATACCCGCGTCTTTTTAATTCGTCCATCATCAGCTTCTTCTTTTTGTTTTCAACAACGAGTTTCCCGTCACACTTCTCTGAAATGAACCGAGCTTGGTTTGAAAGTTTTGATGCTTCAGCTGTCAAAATTCCCAACATGTATTCACGACGTTTGTCATACAAATCAATTCTCAATTCGTAGAATTCCTTCATAATCTCAATAGGCGACTCGTATCTTTTAATACAGCCATTTCGATCAAACAAGACCATACTTGTAAGATTAATCGCTGATTGCAATTTAAATGCTGCATGGAACCCAGTTTCTTCATATCTGTCCATGTCTTCAGACTTGAGTGAAACAATAAATTTAACTGTTGTGTCGGTGTGATACTCCTTGTAGTCGTTGATCATCGGCTTAATCTTCTCAGTCCCGTTCAACATCGGTTCCATCACATTTTCCTTATAAGTCTGGGTCCATGTGGCAATGGGGAGTTCAGTAATTTCGAATCGATCCTGTTGGAGAACGCTCACAACTCCGTTGACAGCGAATTTCTGCGGAGTTATCTCAACAATATCCCCAGTGAATCCTTTGTACCACGGATTCATCGGTAGCAATTCATCGTCTCTCAAAAGCCGAAACAGATTTTCCACAATTTCTCTCGGATTGTAATTGGGGGCTTTTGTGCTCCATCCCGTCCCAATGCCTTCAGCTCCATTCACAAGGACCATTGGCAAGATAGGGCAATACCATTCAGGCTCAATCTTTTGATGATCATCGTACAAGTTCTTAAGAATTGCATCGTCATTTGAATTGAAGATGTAGCGAGCAAGTGGGGAAAGCATAGTGAAGATATATCTCGGACTGGCCGAATCTTTTCCACCTTGAAGTCTCGTTCCAAATTGACCGATCGGCTGAAGCAAATTGATGTTATTCGATCCAACATAATTTTGAGCCAAGTTGACAATGGTGGACATCAACGAAGCTTCACCGTGATGGTAAGCGGAATGCTCAGCAACTGAACCAGCCAACTGAGCCACTTTAATTTCCCTCTTGTCATTTCTCTTGAAACAAGTAAAGAGAACTTTCCTCTGTCCCGGCTTCAATCCATCAACCACTGAAGGGATTGATCTCTCGTTGTCCAAATTGCTAAAGAGGACAAGTTCTTTGTTCACAAATTCACTATAAGTGATGGCTGCAACATCTTTGTCGTAAATGATGTCTTCAGCTTCACCCAACTCCCGTCTTCTTTTAACTCCTTCCATCCAATTGGTGAGCCAAACCTTTCGATCCTCAACATGCTTCTTACTAAACGCCATCATGATCTGATCGTCGTCCGTCTTTCCTTGATACTTGAACCTGATACGATGGCGAGCCATGTCAGAGAAATATTCTTTGGCCTCTTTGGAAGTTGACGTACCCAAGCCCTTGTAATACTTAATTTTGTAATTTCGCCAGTTGGCTTTGTTCTTCTTCCATTCTTCGAGTTCAGGGGTGGAGAAAAAGGAAATGACTTCCGACCCCCTGGAAGCCTTCACAATCGGAGTGATGAATTGTTCAAGAAAACCAAGTTTGAGAAGTGATGGCCAATTTGTGTGGACAAAGTTAATGATGAGACCTTTGATATGGGAGCCGTCGTGATCCTGATCAGTCATAATCATCACTTTGCCATAGCGAAGGGTCTTGAGATCGTCATAACTGTCATATTTTTCTTTGTACTTAAGCCCGATGATTTTCACAAGAGCAGAAATTTCAGCGTTGTCCATAATCTATTCAATAAATTCGATAAATTATTAAAAATTCCAGACTCCAAATTATATTTATTCCATTTTAAATTACCTGTTTGTGAGATGCGTCCCGAACATTCAGAAGTTTACCCCTCAGTGGAAAAACTCCGTATTTATCTCTTCCAATGACTCCAAGTCCTGCCACGGCAAGAGTTTTGGCTGAGTCTCCCTCAGTCAAGATGAGTGTGCATTGTGAGGAGTTTTTCGTTCCAGCATCATTGGCGTCTTCCAACTTTGGAATTCCTAACCATCAATAAATAAAATTATACAACTTGTTTTAATAATTTTAATTTAAGCTAATAATTTAACTGTGGTATATACCTTTTATCTTATTTTGCTTTTTTCCAGATCCCTTATCGAGCAATTTTTGTTCTTTGAATTTTGCCCATTGAAGGACACTTTCGACAATTCCAGATTTCACTACGCTCTGGTAGAACTTATCAGTAGGAACACATTTTGATCTTTATAAAATAATAGAAAATATTTTAATTAAAAGGCTCAAATATTACATCTGTAAAAAACTATTATAACATTATTGTTTTTACCCAAAGCTTTTAGCTTGAAGTGTCATGTTCTCTTTTGTCTGGGAGTCAAATGTTGGATTTTCAATGAGACAGTTGACAAACAGCCACATGTGATTTCTAACTTGAAAAGGTTTAATATCAATTCCGCCCTTGTTCTTCTTTTTGACAGCCTCAACAAGGTTTTTCACCACCATGTCAGCAACATAATCCACATGTCGCCCTCCCTAATAATTATAATTTAAAATGTTAATTTGTGTAAAAATTTATAATTATTTTAATCGTGTCATTCGAAAATACCTTTGTGGTTGAAATACTGTTGACAAAAGAATTTTGCATGAATCCGTTCTCGGATGGTGCACACGCAATTTCCCAACGATCGTTCACAACTTCATAAATGAATTTGACCGGCTGGCCCATCTCGTCGGTCTTGTCTTTCAAGAATAGGTCAACGTAATCTTTGAAACCTTTAACCTTAAATACAAAAAAATAATTAAATAAACACATGTCAAAAAAATTTTTGAATAAGATTTAATTGGATAATCTTATTACCGGGACTCTTGTTCCGTTGAGCATAACTTTCACCTTACGGCCAGACGCAGCAACATCGTAAGCACGACGACTGAACAAAGCCACAATGTCGGGATCCAAAATAGACATCTTGAACTTGGCAAGGTCTGGCTTAAATGAAATTTTCGTGTAATCGTCTCCAAAGAATTCTTTGATCTTCGGTTCTTCAAATGAAGACATGTTATTTCTCCATGTCTAAATAATCAAAAATAATGATTTTATATTAAATATACCTCTATAATATGTAAATGTTATTAGGTTTTATTCTTTAATTAATTACGGGGAAAGTTAAACTTAATAAATTACCTGTTTAAAAGCTTTCTTGTATTTCTTCGTTGCAGTTTCAACAGTAAATTCAGTAGAGAAGACATTGCACAACTTGGCTCCGTAACCGTTTCGACCTCCAGTCACTTTCTTCTCATCGTCATTGAAATTGGAAGAAGTTAGAAGATGACCGAAGATCATTGTAGGCACCATCATTTTTTCCTTTTCATGCTGAACAACAGGAATTCCTTGTCCGTTGTTCCAAATGGTGATCTTATTATTCTCCCTGAAATAGATTATTATAATTTATTTTCGAGATGATACAAAAAGTATGATTTTGTATCTCATTAAATTAAAGTTCATTAAAACAAAATTTTCTTACGGGTCAATGTCAATTTTAATGGTGTCCATATTCTTGTCCCGTTGTTTGTTGTCGGCAGCATTTACAAGAATTTCGTCAAAGATCTTGTAAAGTCCGGGAACGTAAGTAATATTCTTATGGACCATTTTACCATCTTCAATGACCCACATCACCTCTGAAACGGTCTCGACCGAACCTTTTTAAAAAAAATTATGAATCATCTTAATGTTATAATAGTTTTCATTTTATTATTTTCATTCAAGAATATTAAACTTTGAATAAAGATTAATTTAATGTTTGAGTTATTCTAAACTTAAGCTTACCAATATATGTATCGGGTCTGAGAAGAATGTGCTCGAGCTGTGTTTTCTTCTGGTAGATATCCTCAATCTTAGGCTTAACCTTCTTCGGTGATGAGGGTCGAACATCTTCGTCGCTGTCACTAACCTCATATACGTCCTTTTTATTCTTCTTGGACCCCATTTTCATGAAATCCTACAAAAGATTTGGTAATCAATAAATACTCAACACTCGTTCAAAGTTTGCTTATTTAATTGGGAAAAAAGCGTAAAAGCTTGCCGTCAAATGATAAGAATTTAAAGGAGAGGAAAAGATTTTGTTCTATCTGTATTTAAGTAGTTATTAACAAACCTTCAGAGTCTTTTGATTAGACGAAGATGACATAGTCTTTGGTGCGGAAGAAAGTAAAGAGTTCTTACAGAAACTTCCCACCAAAGCTACGCAAATGGTTCGGAGCGACACGCTAACGGTTTTCAAACCGATCCGAGCAAACTAAAGAAGGAAAAGTCAGTGTACTAATTGAATAATTAAAGAGAAAAAATCAACTTAAATCAAAGATACGAGTGTCGTATATTATATTACATTACTGAAAAAAAGATCCTTAAAATTAAGTATCGTGCTAATTGTCGGCTAGAACAAAATCAAAATACATGTCAGTACACGTTAAAAAGTACAGTAGAGTATAAAACAATGTTATAATGTTGAAAAGTTGGTATAATATAGCAATAATAATATGCAAATAAGTGGAAGATTTTCACAGTAATAAAATGTCAAAGGTTAGGTGGTGATGAAAAGGATATGCTTTTGTCTTTTGTGTTTTGTCAACGGATGAGCGACTTGGCGCTCTCCGCCACCAAAGGTAAAAGAATGAGAAAGCCAATGAGAAAAAGAGACGAAACCAATTTGACTCAACTTTCCTCTTCCCTATATCTCCCTACAGGTGATTGACCCGGCAGGTCTAATTTGACATTTTACCCTTTCCCGTGTCGTGGCAGTGGCAGAGATGAAGGTGAATGGAGAGATGATGTCAATTACCTTTAATTGCTGATCAAGGAAAAGATCGAAATGCGGAATATGAAGGAGAAAAGACCTCCTTGTCGGGGATCCAACAATCGACTGGGAAGAGTTCGAACCGCTTCTTCTCAACGAGCGTGTAGAGAACGCGAATGGAACGGAGGGAATGTTGAATTGGAATAGGATTTAATGTATTTTGAACACGTCACCAGAAATGAACTTTAACTTATTAATTAATCGGTGAGCGATTTCGTGGTTGAAAAATGTCTTCATTCGAACATGTTAAAGAGGATGATATTTTCAAGATCTCTGGGATAAGTAATTTAGAAGACATTGATCATTTGGAAGAATTACTCAATAGTAAAGAGGTATGCCACTTGTTCAAAAGTTAATTTTATAAAAAGCTTCATTTTTAATTACATTTAAAATAGATGTATATAATGATTTATTTTATGTAAATGTTGGTGAATTAATACTCATTTTATAATTTATAGAAAGAATGTTCAGAATCAATTACTCGACTAATGACAAGGAGAGACGATGTAGAGATTCAACTAAAAACGTTGACTAAGAAACTGGGGAACATGAAGCCGATGGAGTCAGAAGCTGAAATATTTGCAGAAATTATTAAAAACACGGCTACTCTTGCTGAAGATGTTAGTGCGAAAGTTCGACTTCTTGATAAAGCCAAAGTAAGGTTTATTTATAATGTTTTGTTTATTATAAAGTAACGGTTATTATAACATGAATATTTTTAGAATCGTGTGTCTGAGTGTCAACAACGAGTCAATGATTTACTCGACTTGCAACAATGTAGCGAAGGAGTTGCGACAGCGATGCAGAATGAAGATTATGAAAAGGCCGCTGCTCATATTCATCGATTTCTTACGATGGATGAAACTCTCCTTAAACATACAGCAAGGAATGTATCTGAAGGTTCTAAACAATTCTAAAAGCTATAAATTCTTTTGAGCTTTTATAAAAAATAACACAAATCTATGAATTTCTCTGTAGGAAAAAATCTAGATGCTTCTTTTCATAAACTCCACGACGCTGAAAATCAATTGAAGCGGGTCGTTAGTGGGAAATTTGATGAAGCTGTCAGAGACGAGGATTTAGCCTCAGTTGAAAGATTCTTCAAAATTTTTCCTCTTCTAAATATGCACACAGAGGGACTCGAAAGATTTACAAATTATCTTTCCTCAAAAGTAAATAATTTTATTATAGCTTTCCGAAATATTAAATCTTTTAAGAAAATCATAGCTAATTTCAAATCATTCATATATTTTTGTTTTTAGCTCTCAGAAAGTTGTGGAAAAAATCTTAATGGTGCAAAAATAACAGGTCAAAATGACAAACGAGCAAGTATTGTTTTTGCCGATACTCTTACTCTTCTATTTGAATCAATTGCTAGAATTGTTGAAATTCATCAACCCTTAATTGAAACATATTATGGTAAATAATCAATTTACCAAATAATTGTATTTAACTCATATTCGTATGGATTTCTAATTTTTCTATAATCGTAGGCCCTGGACGAATGTTAAGTGTAATGGAATTCATACAAAAAGAATGTGACAGACAGTCGAAGCAGATTATTGATGAATTTAGGAAAAGTAGAGATTTTTTAAAGAAAGTTTCTCTTGTTTCTCTTTTCCTTAATCAAAAATCAGAGAGCAAAATTGATCCCAAAGAACTCGACTTAGTTCTGAGTGAATTGACTTTATTGAATGCACGCACTGAGCTTTATTCTCGATTCGTCCGAAGAAGGGTTGTGGTATGAATAATAATATATTTCTTATATTCTAAAATGCAACATTTAAGATTAATTTTCCTTTAATTTTTCATCAGAACGATATTGACGTGTCTGTAACTGACGAATTGGAAAAGAAAGAGAAGCTTGCTATTCTTGATAGACTTTTAAAAGAAAGTGAAACGTTCCGATCAATGCAAGTTTTACTCGGGCAGTATATCTTACTTGAACAGTTCTTCATGGCACAAAGTGTTCATAAAGTAAAAAACTATCAGTAAAAATATTTTTAGTTCAATTAAGTAACATTAAGTTAATTTTTACAAATTAAAATATTCCTGAATTTATATTTTTCAGGCCGTTGAAATGGATAATTTAGTTGAAGGATCTGGCGACGAAAGAACCTATGTCCTTTCTAGTATGACCGACGATGTGTTCTTTATTGTGAAAAAGTGTATTAAGAGAAGTCTTTCGAGTCAAAGTGTTGATGGCATTTGTGCAGTGATTAACAATGCTTGTGGAATTCTTGAATCTGACTTTGCCGATTTACTTCTCACCCAATTAAGACAAGGTAATTTCATTATTATTATTATTAATATTGTAATTTGTAATACATAATTCCCAATATAACATTTTTAAATAAATATGTCTACTTTTTATCTTAGGTTTCCCAAGTGGTTATTTGGATTTGGCCCAAGCATACAGTGTCCTTCAATCGTCGTTTCAACAAGGAAAAATCCAAGGCTCCGACATTGAAAAGACTCGAACTCAATTCGTGGCTTATATCAATAATACTGATTTATCCATGGAATATGTGACAGCACTCAAGAGCTCATTGGAAACTTCCCTCAATGAATCTTTCGGGGCCAATTTGAGTAAATATGAAAGGGACAAAATATCAAGTTGTCTTTCTGGCCTTGCATCCGTCAACATTCGACTCAAATCCGTTTCTGAGTTTGGATTTTCACAATTGAGATCGAGCGCAGTAAAGCCAAGAGTCAAACCATGGCTTGATACATTTTTTCATTCTGTAAATTACTACCATAATTAAATCATTAATAAATTTTTGTAAACTAAATACCTAATGGAATAATTTTTATAAAGAATAATTTTTTTTAAATTTCAGCGCCCTTCTTATGAATTACTTGAGGAAGATTTTACGGAGGAAAGTTCTTCGATGCAAAGCCTTATTTCTGACCTTGATACTTTTTTCAAATCATTCAAATCGTGCCTTTCGTCGACGACTTATGAAACCTTCGTTTCAATGGTCATGACTGAAATTTCAATCCAAATGGAAAAAATGCTTCTTAAAACAAAATTCAATAGGGTAAGAAGATTTTCCTATTCTTACAATATTTATTGTATTATCTATCGTCAATTGATTAATTGAAAATGAAATTGAATGTTTAAATAGATGGGTGGACTTCAGTTCGATAAAGAGCTTCGGGTTTTAATTGGTTATATGACAAGCTCTACAACTTGGTCAGTTAGGGATAAGTTTGCAAGACTGACGCAAATTACCATTCTTCTAACAATTGAGAAAGTTTCTGAAGTCTCAGATTATTGGGGAAAAGGTCCAGTGACATGGAGGCTCACACCACAAGAAGTGAGATTGATCCTTGGACTCAGGTGTGGATACTTGCCAAATAATATTATGTAGAGATACTTACTTTATAATCAATTTGTATGATTTTAATTTTTTAATTAACTCTTTTAGATCCGATTTTCGCTCAGAGGATTTGAAACGATTAAAACTGTGATAAATAAGATAAAAATAATTGTATTTATAATTATATTATGTATAATAAACATAATATTATAAATGTCACACCTATTGTATTACATATATGGGATATTTTCAAGCTAAAAAATATTTAAATGTTTATGCCTAATTTAAGTCATCGGGGGTAAATATTAGAATATGTATCTTAATTTTTGCATACAATATAATAACTATCATAAACTATGTTAAAGAAAAGGATTCATTGCAAATTGCAATAAAAATTATTCGGATTTGGACCAATAAATTATTCAATTTGTTTTAACCTTTTAATGCCATTAAATAATTATTAATTTATTCATTAATAATAAGCACTTTAATAGATATCCCAGTTAGAATTTGTTTTTGAAGAACATTTCACAAAAATTGATTTATAATTGAATTTCTTTGTACAATTACATAATTTTACATGCTATTTATGTTAAAATTGTCCACTTAGCTGTCCATTTCAACATGGCTATATTTTACAAATTAGTGTGTATCTGAATTGATCTTATGATATGATGAGCATTTTTATTAATTCCTATTTGAATTAGTCTTTTCGAAGGACTATTCAAGCCTATAGACCTATATTATTACATATATTTATATATAAACAAATAATTTTAAGTACCAATGGTAAAATATATAAATTTTGTCAATTTAATGAAAATTGAGCGTAAAATTCTACTGGACTTCTCTGGACATTTGCTCCCAGATTCGGTTCGGATGATCAGCGACGTTTGGGCGAAGCTCATAGTTGGCAATTGCTATTTGTTGTCTTTGGGCACCCGTGAATTCTCCCCTTAGGCCAATATAACACAATTGGGTCACATCATTTCCAAAATTGGTCGGAAAGTGAATCGTGAGATGACTCAATGAGGAAAAGTTCACAGGCCTAGTAAAAATAAACAAATTAAAAGAACATCAACTAAAACTAAAATGAGAATATTCAACTTAGGTAATTAATGAATTCTCACTTTGTAGGATATTCAAGTAGGCCTGTTGGATCTCTGTGTAATTCGTATTCTTGAACTGCTTCACCGCGACAATCATCAAATGTCATATGAGGCCGATTTTTGTACCTATTGAATAATATAATAAATGGAAACTGGTTTATTCATTGCAAAATTACGATCAACTTTAAATAAATATCATCAATAATAACAATAATAAGTATAATCAATCTTACAAACGCATTCTATGAGGATGACTTTCATCGTCTGGTGCAACAAGAATGATTCCTTTCAATTTTACATTGCCGCAAAAACTAAACAAATATCAAATATTTTTATGATTGACCATGAGTATTTTATGTTGAATATTAGCTTAATTTTCAATAAATTCCTGGGATAATTACAATTTTACATAAAGGTAAAGTCCTTTTGTAATTAGTTTTTAAAATAATACTTACGGTATGTTGAATAAAAGCTCTTCGTCCACGTCACTTTCAACAACCTAAAATATCAAAAACAAATATAACTAAAGGTAAAAGGATGCTATAATTTATTAATTTGTTAATTAAAAAATATTTTTGAAATACTGTGTCCATGTTGAGTCTTTCTTCCCACGGTTTGAAGATGGATTTTCCCGAACCGTCCACTTTCTCATTCAGACATGTTAGATTCTCTTTGTCAACTTTAACGAAAAGACTATATTCAACGCCCATTTCAGGTCCGTCATCGTGATGTACATGATCTCCGTTGCAACCACCAGGACATTGGCTTGGCATTGTAATTAATTTTTCTGTAAAAATGTATTCCCAAAATTAAATAAAATTGATAATAATTCTGTATTTAAATCAAGATAATATCTAAAAGTTAAAATAGGGATATCTTACAGTGAAAGAAGTCAATTATCAAACAGAATCAGATTTCATCGACTTAACCAGAATCGGTCAGGATTTTTCTCGTCAAACGAAGAACCGAAGAAGCCGAAGAACAGACGAAAAGAACAAGAACGATGACAATCAAAAAATCCAATGTTTTTTTGTTTTTCGCGGTTTTTTATGAGCAAGAGATATCTTGATAAATGATAAATTCCCGAGGCAACATGAAACAATTGGTCTTCTATCTTATTTGTGTGCATAATGAAATAATGACAATGACCATCAATCTATCTCGACGACGTTGAATATGAGAGTGATGGTTGTAATGAGAGTAATGATACAATTATCATGTTTTTATACATTTTCAGACATATTGTTGTTTATTAATATTGCAAATTATAAAAATTAACATAACTTATTTATATTAGAAAGGAATCAGATTTTGTATAAAAAACATTATCTTAAAAATCATCAGTAATGCCAAGAATTTCCAGTAACTCTCTTTCGAATGTCTTGCGATCCATGAACTTGAAGGCCCCAAATCTCAACCACTGTTACTCCAATCCCACCAATGATGCTCACCAAAAGAATGATCAAAATTACGAGTCTCCAAACAAACATGTAGTCGTATCTCTATAATGTGAAACAAAGCTGATAAGAAAAATGTAAACTCAACTCAACTCAACTTCTGAAGATTACACTAACTTGTAGCTTAAAGTTAGAGTAATTTCAGTTTAATTTGTTTATATTTTTCTTATATACATGTATATTATGTATAATTTTCTGCATTGTGATATATTATTTTTACTTTAATAATATCGTCGTCCTCTGCAATATCATGGGCCGAGCTTTTCTCATCGCTAGGAAGGAGGAAAAGAAAGAGCGTCAAGAGTGAAGTGAAAAGAGTGAGAAGGATCTTAAGAGAAGATTTTGAAAGGAATATCCAAGCAATGACAACGATTGTCCAAAGAATAAAGAGCAATATCACTCCTGCTCCTAAACTAACTGTTGATGAACCTGCCATGGACTCGATATGATACACTTCGCTACTAATGTAAGACCAACAACAAAAGAAATTGAATCCGTGCGATCTTTTGTTTTGACATTTGCTACCTGGCTACGGTTGCTAACTTGGATTGGAACAGGGATCTTTCAACGGCTTCCGGTTTATTGCATTACATGATTACATCCTTTTATAAAACTTTTTATATTGTACATATCGCTAATAGGTATGTAATATTATATGCAAGGGAAATTGACGTATTATGAGCTTGGATTTGGATTTAGGATAGATTGAAACACAAAATCAATGAAACCGTATGTATAGCTAAAGCATCCTATCAGTACTGTTTCATTACTTATTCTAAAACTACCCTTGAAATTTTAAAAGTAAAAAATGGTATTTCTATGGAAAAATTTCGGATTTTTAACCTTATAATTACGATATCATTTAATTATTCGTAATTAAATAAAAAATATAGGTAATATACATTATACATAATACTCATTTTTGGCGCGAGTTCGTAATGGGAGTTTTGGAGTGGTCGAACCAAGTGGAGTTGATTTGGTTTAAATGTTTAATTTTTCACTGTTAAGTGATTTTAATTAAATAATAAATATATTTATAATTTTAAAGTGACTTAATTTATTTGCACACGTTGTCAATAGGTTAATTTTGAAAATAAACAACATTTTAAATTTCAAGGGTCGTTTTAGCTTAAGTAATGAAACAGTATGTATGTACAGGGAGGGCCATAAGTATCTTTCTTTTTTCTTTTAATCTTTAACCAATTTTTCTAACATTTGGCAATGGTAATGCTTACATATTATATAATATATTCAGTAATATTATTTTGTCACTTGAGCTCCATCAGCTTCGAGGCAGCATTGCAAACGCAAACAAACGACAGCTTCACATCCACGTTTGTACATAGCAACCTGAACTTCTGCAAACGCTTCGACTATTCCAGCCTGATTTCAGCAAGTGTTGATGGATTCTTGGCGTAAACCTTGCTTTTGACAAAACCCCATAAAAAGAAGTCCAAGGGAGTGAGATCTGGAGAGCGTCGAGGCCCGTCCTACCCATTGCGTTCCAAAGTTCGCGCTTTCTCAAAGAAAAGTAGCTGTCGTTTATTTACGCTTTGACTATATCAGTTTTTAGTTTGCTTCAGTAGATGGATACATTTAACATAAATCGCCGATGTTTAAAGATTTTTATCTTTAATCACATTAAAATGGTTGCTCATTAAAAAAAGATAATTATGGCCCTCCCTGTATCTAGTACAACCTCAACCAATTGTAAACAATGTTTCGTATTTATTATACCTATAATAGACTACCATACATGCAGCAATGGCTAACATACAATTATCATTAATCGTGTAATAAAGAACAATCTTTTATAATCAAGGAGCGCCTAATTTGTTTGGTTTTCCTTGTATTTCACATCTTAATGGAGGCTCATTAGACATTGAATGGATACTTTTCTTTGGTATTATAAATTATCCTACCTATACTGGGTCCTGGTTGATGAAATTGTCAAAGGAAGTCAGCGTGCTAATTAAAACAATGCAAATAAGCAATCAATCATAATATAAATTACATCTTTTTCAATGTTATATCAATATCATTAATAAAACGCTGGGCATTTCCAATTTAAGTACCTACATAAGATGTTATTAATAAACTAATAAAGATCATATCCACACTATATAAGTATCTTTCGTAAAATATGTATTACCTTTGTATTTATAAATTCTTTAGTTCTTCAAATGATAGACGAGTTTTTAAGTTGATATTTCATTAAATCATTTATTCGAAAATGGAAATATTGTATGACTCGTCGGGAGAATGAGTCAATGGAAGGGGAACGTGTCCCTTGATTTATTCCTCCATGTGGTAACATGGGAATGAGAAGGGTGAAGGAATTAGGTAAGGAGGCGGAGTAGACAATGGGCGCAACAGCAAGCGGAGAATCGATCCCGGGTTTCGGGCCTTCGAAACGACTTGGAACCTCAGTTACCATCCAGACACGAAGATGTAAAGGATTTCTTCCAGGGCTCTCACGCCCTACTTCGACACATTTATTTTCAATCACCCACACTCACAATCAACTGATATCAATGCAGCTTCAGCTTACATTCATCCAAAAACATCAAATCGTTCAACCCATCATTTAAATCTCCTTTCTTCTCTTCTTCTAATTCTTATGGTGAGTTTAATACATCTTTGCATATCATGATCGCACAATTTATTCCTCTCATCGAGCTCATTGTCATAAACCTAACTTCCAATGCATTTAAGAAAATATATTTAAGACAGATAATTTTACACCTATCTTTCTATAATTCTAACTTATTTGACTTTTAGTGAAAGCTATACCATTGTCCAATTTTCTTAATATCATCCAATATGGATAGTTTTCTTAGATTTGGATCTAAAAGGCTTCAGTATAGTTTATTTTACCTTTCAAGGATTGTAACAATCTCTTAAAATTGTAGAATTAAATGTTATTTTAATATCAAATAAGATTTTTATATAAAGGTTTATAAGTTCATTGTTTAAATTAAATAGGATTAGGATTGAGCATAGAATTCGGTTAGATTGAATAAAGAAAATGGAAATGGAAAGAGTGAGGTGAAAAAGGGAATAAATGTGTATATGGTGTAGTCTCCATGTCTTGTCCGGCGGATCAATATGACAGTTCTTTCTCGGGCACTCCCTTTCTTCGGATATGTGGGGAAATGAAATATTGTATGATTCCCTCCCAGAGTGACTCACTTCCACAAATCCCTTCACCCTCTACCCTCCTCTACATACACACCAATACACACACACCCTGCATTCACACACTCCCCTTCAACCCCAATTCGAGAGAGGAATCGATAGGATTTATACCCCTTTTTCATTACGAACATTTCCCTATCTTTTTTAATATCTCACGACCACTCATTCCTATGAATGCTTTCTAACACATAAACATCTTTTATTTACTCTATTTACCATTATAAATATTTTAGTTTCTGTACACTTAATATTTCTACCATATATTGAAGCCTCTTATGTATTTGTATGTACAAATGAAATTTTATTAAATATGATTATTACTTAAATATACAATAGTAGTAATGACTTGAATATTTATTAAGAATTTTGTTAGTTAATATAATAAAAACTTTAGTGGTTTTACAATTACAAATGATCAGCAAAACGGCATAATTAAATAACTTTATCCGAATTCTGAATAGGTATTTTGTAGGTATTTTAGATATTTCGTATATTTAACAGCATGAAGATCGATTATAAATAGGTGGGTGTTTTAGCATTTAAGTCATAGTCTATTAAAGTAATTATTCTAACATTGACAAAGGAGTAAAGGAGCATAAGACAATAGAGAATTGTTAGAATCTATAATTAATTTTAATTTCTTTATAGGTGGCTAATTGAATGGCAAATTCTAGGAATTCTTCACGCCTGCTTTCTCATCTCTTTCGCAATCAATACTTGGTTCGCGATTATCAAGTCATGTTCTATCTCTGAACCTTTTCTTTGTACCGACAAACTTCTGCCTTCCTCCTTACGTCACTCCTTGGGATTCTTCAAATTTCAATTATTGATTTACTAACCAAAATGGTGAAAAGACGAACCAATATTTGTTTTACTTGATATCTATTTATTCAGATTGAAAAATTTTCGACCACGCCCACAGCTCCATGTTTTCTCATAAAGAAAGTTTCTTTTTATGTTCTCAATATAATGCATTTGTTTGAGAATGCCTTTTATTCTTATTATTATGTAAATTGTAATAGATTTAATGTAATTTTAGTATAATCTATTTAGGTTATCGAACCCAAGTGAAATTCACGGGTTGATGAATAATCCGAGTGGAATCATTAATTATTTAAATACAAATCAAATCTAATGTATTTCTACTTACAATTAGTATATTAAGAGTACAACATAGAGGTACATAAAATATGTATTATTTACCTATAGTATATCAATAGAATATAGTATAATACCTACAATATTTGTAATTATTATAGTGACTATTATATTGATTATTATTATATTAATTATTAAATTGTTGAGGTGTATGAGTAATTAAGATAATTCTATATACCATAAGTACATAGTAGTTATATCCTCAATTTGGGGGTTCCGGGACGTTGAATTGAAGATGCCAGTTCTCGAAATGTCGGAGAGACGAGGTGAGTTCATTAATTCATTATCAAAATCGTGAACGAGATGAACAACCCGTGAAACTTCGATTGTGCCATACTTATAACTCTGTAACATTTACTGGTACATTTAGTAAATACGTCTTTAATATACAAAGATAATTGTCAATAAGATAGAATATGTAATAAACTTACCTATACATGTACCAACTATTGGTATTATTATAATATGTATATGGAACTCAAAAACTGTTTTTTGAATTGCTGGATGAATTTCGATCAACTTTAACAATCCTCAACACAACCCATGCACTGTATGTATTCATTCATGAAATTGAACAACGATCCGTTGAAAATATAAAAATGCTTTAAAATGTTAACAATTTTCTAATCAATTCGCAATTATGCGGGATGATTGACAACGTTTGCATGCAATCAATACAATCTTGTTAATGTTCACTAGAAAAATTACAAGCACTTATTGTGAATGAGTACAAATAATGGAGTTGAAACAAAGAGCACTTTCTGAAGTCTCATTTTTATAGGATTTTTCCTTGAGCACTCTCCGTTATTACATCTTATAAATGCTTGATGAATAATTTACCTAATTGTGTCAGTGTGCAAATGTGCCTCTATGGTATATGCTCTTTTTAAAAATCAGAGTAAAAATAAATTAAGAAAATTCCTCTACTAAAGTTAAAATCTCAACTTTTGTAAATGTCACAAAATGTATTAAAGTGTGTAATAATTGAAATAATTTTAAGATCATCGTAATCAACTTTTCAAGTTAGAGAGCGAGTTGCAGCACAAACCAAAGAATTTGTACAATAAATGTAATGTTAATCTAATCACTAAATGTAAATTCTTGTAAGAAGAATATTATTTGTAATTAACTTAATTATATTTAGTAGCTCAATGATATCCTACGTTAAATAATTCAGTCATTTGTAAGAATTTGTACAATCAATAAGATTCGTATAATACACTTGACGATATTATAAATGGGTTTATTACCGATTTCAACTACCCTTATAAAACAGGAGCAATGTTATTTATTAGTTGTTTACTAATTACAATGTAACTCTATGTATTTGGTTAAACCAACGAGGTAATCAATTATGTATATTTAAATACATTGTTACTTACTACTGTAATTATGTAATTCAGCTATTAGGGTATAATACGCCTATTAATAAGTTAGAATAACTGTACACCTGTACACAAAATTTCCAGAGATCTCAAGTCCGAGCAGATCTTTAAAAGAAATCAAAGCCTTATAAAATTCGGTATTGAGCCAAATAAGCGAAATTGTCCATTTAAAAAGTCAGTATACTACATTAAATGCGTTTGCATTTAACCCTTAATTTAAACTTATAATTTTTATATATATAAATTTTTACGAATGTGTATATGACTTGAAATATATACAATTGGCACCGTTCCGATCCTTTAAAGATTGATTATGAGAAACTTAAGTAAATTATTAAAAAAATGTATTTGGACTGAAACAAAGAATGAATTTTAAGTGTCCGTGCCGGAACGTTGGAACGTTTCTTCTTTTTAAAAAAATAACAAAGGATAATAAAACACTACACTGATGTTATATGACTTTACAGGGAAAGTTATGTATTTATTGAAGTGCCTTGAGAAGCACAATTAAGGTCTTATTAAAGAAATTGCAACATTATACGGCATGCTCGGTAACTTAAATTAGGTATTTAAATTAAGGTTAATTGTACTTAAACTTTTAAGATATCGTTAATTATGATACCTACTAATTGTCAATTTAAGATTCTTTACTATACTCACTACCTCGATGGTTAGTTCGGAAAGTACATTTACTTAATTAGATTCTAAATGGAACCCAATTGGTAGAAAGTCGGCCCAATTCCTGGCATAAATCGGATTACACAATACATAGAATGTAAACAAGGATTAAGTAAAATACTTCTTAGTTAAACTAACTATACCTCGAGTACTTTTTATACTTAACTCAAAATGAAGAAATAATCTGAAGGATTATGAATTGTCTCATCAAAGCAGGGGCGTGATATTCATAATGCTAGAATATACATGCTCGAGTCAAATTCGTCTCCGATTTCTTTCTATAATACTATTATCAATAAGATTTCATTTTTATTATGACTCATGGTTTTATTTTCACTCTTACTTTATCCTTCGTAATAATTAAGCTTTTTACTTAATGTTAAATTAGATCAAGAATGTACTCGCGCTATATCTGTGCAAGAACAAGAATAATGCTACCGTTGTGGTTCTAGTCATTTACTAAAAATTATGTCTGATATTTATTAATTAAATCATGTAAAATTAATAGTTTTGTTAATTTAATGTTAGAGGCAAAAATAGTATAAATTACCAGTGTACTGAATTTATTAATCTTTTCATATAAAAATATTATAATTATAACGTATAATTATTAACAATATTCGAAAACAGATTAAATTAGTGCTAGCTTGAGTGCTATATGAAAAAAGAGAATTAGAATTTATTCATGTCCTTACTTTAACTACAATTATATTAGGATGTGTAATTTACATCTGTAAGAACATGGATGTATTTAGTAACGACGTCACAATTTTATGCTCTTTTAATAAACAATTTTAAAGCTAAGAGATTTGTACAATCTCTAGCTCATTGCGGTCACAAAACTTAATATTTCCTAAGTCAAATGTTACTAATTTTAAGATAAACGGTGTTAATTTCATACCAATTAACAGCATTTAGCTAATTGTAAGTGTGGTAAAATACTGAAAAAGCATTTATTATACTTAAAGTTATAAGCTCATATGAATACTTATGATAAAATGTTTGTAATATTTAACAATATTATAAGCTTTTTTATTTTGAATAGTTACTTTTTACTTTTTACACTAGAGTGATGTAGGATCTATTTGTTTAAATTACAATGTTCAACAATGGAATTCAAAATATTGATTACAAATAAAAAATTTTGTTAAGGAATTTGCTATTGTTTTCTGATTGGAACTTCTTAAGGTTAAATTGTGTAACAATTAGTAAATTATTATAATACATAATGCAGATGTCTGCTTTATCTCCGTTTAAATGTTAATTAAACACGAGTAGAGTCTCAAATGTTATCACATCTTTAAATCTTACTATCTAATGTAACAAGTAGGATAGGGTCATTGAATCAATAAATCATATCAAAAAATTAACAATCCATGATTTATTTTAAAAAAAATCATCAATAGAGAATGAACATTAATTGGTCAAATAATGAAAATATCAATTGTTTTTAATTATTTTTATTTTGTCAAAAAGATGAGATGAGCATTCAATTTATAGATATTATAAACTACTAAATATTTAATAATATGGTGCTTTTCTATCATAGAACATAAATTCATATTGATACTGATACGTTCTACAAATACTACAGGTATATAATTATTCAAATATCTAAACATTAAAATAATTCTAGAATATGAATTAACATGGCTAATTAAGGTTAAATACAAATACTGTAAGTTCGATTATCATTGTATATAAATCAATTGTTAGGAACTCAAAATAATAAAGCCCTTGAGGTAATCTTATAGATTATTTTTGGTTAATATTATATGGTAAATTAATCCAATCTGGACAATTCGCATCATTAGAACATTCCATCGTGAATTCCTATAGGTACAAGGATAAGAACAAAGACGAACATATTTCTCAAACATTTCCTCCAGTCTTCCGGCACAAGATAAGGTAAAAGAACTTCCGTACATTTATGAATTTCATGTGCTGTGCAAGCAAATACAAATGCTGTCAGCAAAACATTTCCAACCTAACATTAAGTAAAAAATTAAAAATTAATGAAAATTAAATGAATGAGAATATTCAATATTTATAAAGTAATTATCGTGATATTTGATATATTACTGGATAAGCAGGTACTAAGACAAGAACACCGTGACCATCAGCTCCCATCCATACATGATGTTGACCCACAAGTAATTCAACCCAGAATTGGCCAAACCAGGCAAAGAATCCGGAAACTCTTGTTCTCAACATCCCAGAAACATTTCGCAATAAGATATAGCTCGTTATCTAAAAACACAATTAAAAAAGTAATGAAATTATCAAATTATCAATATATTATTAATAAAGATATTTTATATTGCAAATAAGTATTTATATATATATATGTTGTTCAATAATTACGGGAATGGCAACAATGTAAGAGTGAATTTCAATGCACTCGAGTTGATTTCTACAGAGAAAGGAGAAGATGGAATATCCAGCAACTCCACAGAGAGATAAGAAAACTGTTGAGAGAGAAATCCGCATCGAGAATAAATTCCCGTGGTTGTCATCTTCCAAAACCTTGTACTTTCTCATAACGTGGTATCCCAATGCCAAAAGCATCCCACATGGCAAGCTATATCTATCAATCTTCCATCGAGTCCACCATTCATGAATATCATCGTCGGTCGTTACAAATAATGCCTTCCACGGTCTGGTCACAAATACTTTTTCGAAAAATACCTGCGAATTTATAAAATCGGTATCTTATGCCTTTTTAGCAATGAAGAAATCACGATATAAATTTGTATTGATCATTCAAATTGTCAAACCTCAGAAATGTATAGAATTGTTACAAAGCTGAGAATTCCAACAATCTTTAAAATTAAATAAAGATAGTTGAGCGAACTCGCTTCGCAAGTTGTCCATGTTATCCTTGGTGGAAGAGAAAGTGCTACGTAGACCACAAACGTCCAAAATGACATCAAGGGAATCTTAAATCAAAATCATCTTTTAATCATCTTATAATATTAATAAATAGTAAAATTAAGTAATGGTATTTAAGTTTGCTTACAAAGTCATAAAACTGATATGGTCTGTTCATACAAAGACATAAAAGAACAGTCATCAGATTGAGTCGAACTAAGTCAGAGAAGAAGCGCACAAGAGAATAATCTCCCCTTTGGAGATAGCTAATGAACTCATTCCAACCATGGAGAAAGAGAAATGCTGAGTAGAGAATTTTGACAAACATGAAGATTGGGAGAACTTGACTTGCTCCCATCATATTGTAAACTAGGATTAGTAATACCATCCAACCTGTAAAATTAAATAATGAATTTTTAAAACAATTAAACTTGAAACTATATGTTTTAAAATAAGAATTATTTACCTTTCGTTTCGTTATCTTGATCAAAATGGAGAACTTTGGTGTAAGCGGAATCTTCAGTGAAGAAAATTCCCAAGACTAGAATGTACACAACAGGTAACCAAAAATTGGTCTGAGTGAAGTATTTATTTTCTTTCATAAACATCGTAGTTCTAAATAAAAAAATAATCGTCAAGAACAAGAAATAATATAAATTAAAGTACTTAAATATTTATTGAAATTCAATATTTTTAATTACCTATCACATAAGAAAAAGAAAGCCATGATAAGTGCCAGTTTCGATAAAGCCAGAATGAGGTTGTAAAGAGGATGGGGGTCATAAGTTATGGCTTGGCCCTCTGGATTATTCGTAGAATATCCATTAAACTTTAAACTATTATATGCGTACTCCTGTTTACCACTGAAAAATCGTTTTTTGATTATAACCGCAATCGCAAGGGCCATACTAAAGACAAAATAGAGACAAAAATTAACAAATTTAAATTATTAAAACTATTAATGATTAGATTCTTAAAAATTGTTGTTAATTACCAAATGGCGAGAAACGCAAATGTGAACATTTGTAATGAACTTATTGGCTCTGAGCTACTACAACATGTAGCGTCATTGTAATTCATGTTATCATTACAATACATGTTCAATAATATCTGGAATAAAATAATATGATGATAAAGTATAAATTCATCTTTACAGTGTGTTAACGATAATTCAAAATTTAAGAAAATTTATTACCTGAGAATCATGGAATAAAGTTTTGGGTCCTAAATGATATCCATCAGGCGTCTCATCAATATTCTCATGTGCTACTAATTTTCCACTTGACCAAATGTCTGCTCGTGAATAACGTAAAACCTAAATTATCAATACAAATTAAAAAGTCTTGAAGTTAAAAGACATTTTTTATTAATTAGAAAAAATACTGTAAGGAATAAAGTACCTTAAGTGAATGGTAATTGTAAAAATCAATTTGTTCATTTGTTAAAGGTGTCCATTCATCATTAAGTTTCTCTGGAGCAACTGGTTCTTGAAGTGCCCAAAGAACCCTCGTTCCCAACTCTGCAAGTCTATCAATGTTTACGACCAGATGTGTCAAGCTGGCTGTATAATCCTCCAGAGAAGTTGGATCTAGCGGATCGGATGTTTTAATTGGATGCCCACCACTTGCAATAACAGCAACACTGGGCTTATCAGCCGAATTCTAAATAATGATTTTGTAATGATTTAAATCAAATAAACAATTTAACATTTGGATATATTTAATATAATCATTCAATAAAATATCCATCATACTTTCCATTGTTGTAATGTTGATATCATCGTTTTATTTGGAAATGGTAGCCAAAAGAATTGAACCGTAAGCCCCAATTGACTCTCATTATAAGAAAGATCCGAGCGTGAAAGATGCTGAGGAGAAATGAAAAACTCCGTAATTTCCGAGTAGGATTTTGGCGAACTTAAATCATTTCTTTTTGGCCCTTCATATCCGGGAGATATTTGATGAATGAAAGAATGGTACAATTGTTCGATTCGACTGTCACCGAGAAAAACAAAATAGTTTTTCCCTCCGAGATATTCATTATAGCGCAGGCATCTCCTCGAATCCCTATTAAATCGATACAATAAATTAACGTTTTTTGTAGAAATTTTTGATAAATAGCTAAAATTATAATTTTTATTCTGGTCATACACAGGTGAGTAGTGATGCATCATACAGCCATAAGGCTGCCAAACTTGGTCGCGGAAATTTCCATCAGAGAGGAGCCATTTACAAGAATCGATGCCTATTAAAATTAATATGATTATTAATTCGTTAGTTTGTTAAATTCAGATCTTAAAATTAAATATAGGAATCACTCACAGCTTTGAATTACATAATGTTCTATTTAATATTAAAATTAAATACCATGTGCTAGTCTGAGGATGGAGTGATAGAGAACAAAACCACAGACGATGAAAAGGGCAAGGAATTTTGCATTCTTAGAATTGAATTGTTGAACAAATTCACTTTTAGAACTTCCTCGTTGAATCGTCGGACTCGGTGGTGTTGAAATCATTTTATGTTTTGATAATTATTCATGTGACGGATGTCCAATTAATATTTTTGAAAATTTTATTTGAATAAGTACTCCAGCGGTCAAAATGCAACAAATGACTAAAGAGCATCGCTGCTTTTCAAGCAAGTCTAAAATCAATTAAAAGGCATTGTACAGTTTATAAAATTATAAATAATTTGATAATATCATTTAAGATAACAATGAATGATTAATAATTGCAAACAAGGATAACAATTAAAGATTGTTATAAACATACTTACCTTTATATTATACTTATCATGCGTAGATATTATATCCAATTATTAAATTTAATAGAAAAACTCAAGAAGAAAAGCTTAATGATTACTCATCTAAAGTTAAATTATCTCAACGAAATGTTTGGTGGATATTTTGTTAAAGATTAAAGAAGGAAGTGGCAAAAGTTCATTGATTGATAAGTATAGAATCAAAACTTTTAAATTGCTTATTATAAAGTAACGTTCTTAGATTTGAAAAATTTATAGTCATAATGTATGGAATATATGAATTAATTAATATCAATTTAAAAAACTAATTGAAGAAAATGATAATGATGGAAGAAATCAGAAGAATGAAGAATTTGAGAGAAATCAGAGAAATGTTGAAGAATAAAAATTGAAGATTTTGTGGAAATACGTTTTCGAATATTGGAAGGTTTGAGATTCTCAAGAACTAGAATCGACAACTTTGTTGAATCAAAATGAGTCAAAAGTGAGTTTGATCCTCAATAGCCCGAACTGCTTTATAAAATAATTAAAGTTCTAAAAAAAATTTACTAACATTAATTAAAATTTAGCATTTACCATATTGGAAATTATGATACTGAATTATTTTATAATTTGTTATGTTTAAATTCTTTTATATCATACTCTTGTTTTCAAATATTAATAAGATGACGCCAAAGCCAAAATTGAACGTTTTTTTTCAAAACGAAATTTTTTTATAGTTCTAAGACAAATCTAAAGCTTAATCATTGTGAGTAATGATCATGGTCCATTTCCATTTGGGTTGGTGCTTAAACTCAATAATAATAAAAAAAAAAGAGTTTTCATACTCTTTCTGCCTATACTGTACACAATATCTTTCCATATAATACTTATTTCGTATTGTAAAATTAAATGTTAAATTCTTATAGTAGAGGTCATGATTCTAGTCGGATAGCCGGATAGTAAATATCACCAAGTGGTCTTTATTTTCAATCTCCACATCAATGTAATACTCAATTCCAATTTCCGTCTCGTATTTTATGGATTGGTGAGCAACGAGCTTTCATCCTATACTTATTACTTTATTACTGTTATTCCCCGTTCATATTGCTTTACTCTAATTTATAATTTCAATTCGGGTTACTTATTTTAGAGTATGCGTAGTTTCTCTTTATAACCCTCGTATTACTCTCCTTTCTTTTATTGTAGGTATTACATAAGGATAGGGTCCATAGCATAGGGTATTACATACATAGTTCTTTCTTTCGTCTCTTTTCTACAGCTTTTCTCTCACCAGCGAGAATTGCGTAACTGCCCTCATAAGCTCAAGGTAAGAGAGTCGGGAGTTTAAGAAATTAATTAAATTAATGAAACTGGGGTAGAAGTCACACGGTTGGGTGAAAGTATTAATGAAGTTTCTTCCAACGACTCTCATTCGCCTCAACTCATCATCAAAAGTTTTCCATGCGTAGGTTTGGGTATCAGATATTCACTGAATGAGCCTATGTAATCAAGGTAGACACAACTATGATTTAAAACATCATTGAGATACAAATTATTTAGTCTAGAATAAATTGAGTATACAATACTCTATTTATATAATATCGATATAGTAATCATATAGACTGATATCATACTTGTATAAACTTTAGTTACAGATATAATATGTTTACAAAATGTAGATACAACTACCATAATATTTATATTAATATTAATGTGAAAAGTTTGCAGAAATGTTCGAAATTGTACAATTTGACCATACGTGTTATAATTGTAGACATTCGGATATGAGGCTATATTTATAGGAAATTTTAACTGTTTGGTATATAGGTAAGCATTAAAAGTGAAGAATTTAATTGTGATGTCTTCTTTTGGCCTAAAGCTCAAACTCGACATTTCTCTCTCCAGAGTGCCATAAAGAGAAACGAATCTCGGAGTTGGCTTTTTCGCGAATCAGAGTTGAGAATTTTTCCTTCCTTCAGTTTCATTTCTCATTTCATTACTTCTCGTTCTCTCTCCTTCTCTTTCTCTCTCACGATTGGAATCATATTATTTATTTGTGCGGAATTCTCTCATTCTTTACCTGATTTATAATAATTTCAAACATCTGAAACATCTACTAGAATACGTTGAAAACAAGTAAGAATCCTAAGAATTTTCATTATAAAATACTTTACATAACAGAATAAAATAACACTACATTGTGCACCCGCAACCAAGTGCCACTATCTCTGCCACCATTATACAATGCGTTTATTTATCAATACAAAATCCTACATTTAGTATGAGATCGCTATTTAAATCCTTAGATCTTTTAAAATTATATAAAATAATGTAGTTCTACATAAGTTTAAAATCTTCATCCATATCAGTATTATACAAGGATTTTGTACTTTAAGATTGTCTTTAACTAGGAAAACCAATTTAATAATTCCATGCAATAATTAACTCCATTTTAACCTATACTGAACATCAATTTCTAATATATACTTATTTCTAAAATACAAATCTCATAATCGCATTAAATACTAAACATTTTGCTGTCTTTCGCAGTTTACGATAAGAGTAGAAAATCTATTGTAATTTCCCATTAAATAATGTTGAATATATTTATTTCTGTAATACGGGATTAAAGATGAGATCACAGGTAGATATTTGAATAGGCAAGAAAGCTTATTTTATTAGTGTGAGCTAAATGTAAGAGAAAATCAATTATTACGCTCGTACATTTCACAAAACTCTTATAAATCCTATCCAAGTCTGTATACATTTCATTACATGGATACGGAAAACGACACTGTTTGGGCGATATGGGATTTGGGATAGGGCGAAAGTGAACGTGGAGTTTCATGAGAGCGATCGAAAGGAGTAGGAAACTAAAAATTAACTTCGTTTTGCTCTCATCATTCCATCATTCAAATCCATTACACTTCTGTCGGTTTAACCACCAATTAACTTCTTTTTTCCTCAATTAAAGACCATTGTTAAACATGGCGACCGCTCCGGTTATCATTCCAGCTTCGGTTCAGCAAACAGCAACGGTAAGATTAATGGACACAATAAATCAAAATCTTATTTTACGAACCGTGATTTTAAATTATTTTAACCGATTCTAATAACTCCAATTTGATTTAATGTCCACAGGTGATTTTCTTGCATGGACTTGGGGACACTGGGTAAAAAATATTTAATTTTGAAAATATGTCTATGAATTTTACATTTTTAAATAATATTTCCTTACAATAATTTTCCACTGACTGGATCAATGGACAAATTGAATACTCTTTAATATTGAACCAATATTTAATTCGTTGTAATTATTATAAGTACCTTTGTAATAAATTAGTTTAAAATAGGATTTTATACTTGATTATTGATTTTTGGATTTTAGGCATGGATGGGCTAGCTCATTAGCGAATGTTAAACCACCTCATGCAAAGTTAATATGTCCTACCGCGTATGTTTCCTTTTAATAACTTTGCTTAAATTCTACATTTCTTTTCCAATTATAAATATTTAAAACATTTGGGTTTTATTCATATTTTATAATTGTTTAGACCAACAATGCCCGTGACATTAAACTGTGGCATGAGGATGCCATCGTGGTTCGATCTCAAATCCCTTGATCCTCGAGCAAGTGAAGACGTCGAAGGAATCAAAAATGCTGCAAAGAACATTCATGCAATTATACAATCCGAAGTATACCGTTATACCTAATTAATAATTCCTTTCAATTTCATTATGATCGATCGTCTATAATTACCATATTTTCCTTTTGATAAACCATTTGATATAAATTATTAGATGATAACTATTCATGTTAATAATTACAATAACCTATTAATCTAAATTACAGATATCCAATGGAATTTCGGCGAAACGAATTGTCATCGGAGGATTTAGTCAAGGCGGAGCATTAGCTCTCTTCTCTGGGCTAACAATGAATGCTGAACTCGGTGGAGTTGTTGCACTTTCTTCCTGGTTGCCTCTCCACAAGGAATTCCCTTATGGTGCAACAATTAACATTTTGTTTTGATGATGTTATTATTGTTATTCATATTGTTATACATTTTCATAATTAAATGGAATATTACAGGTGGAGGAATTCAGAAACCGCCAGTGCTTCAATGTCACGGAGACTCTGACCCGCTTGTCATCTTTTCTTTTGGGTCTTTGACATCCCAAGTTCTTCGAGCAAATCTTGCCGATTATGCCTTTAAGGTATATCCCGGACTTCAGCATTCATCCTGTGAACAGGAACTCGAAGATGTTAAAACATTCTTCAAGCGTGTGCTCCCATGAAATGAATCATTCAAATCAAAATTATGATTAAAAAACTAAAATACTGTAAAATTAGCCATTATTGCTCGTAGATTACAAAATAGGAAATAGATCATCAAATCAAAAGTTTATACCTAACTGTTAATTAAAATATCAATTGTCAATATATATTAATAGAATATTGGTGTTAAAATCTATGTAAAATCTTTGTGAATAACCTTTGAACAAATACTATCTTTAAGTTGGCTTATAATATTAATGTTGAAGGGATAATTTAAAACAATAATTACACAGCGAAGCTTTTAATAACTTAATCGTCTGCATTCTGCCTTTGTAACTAATGTTGAATTTGTAAAATAATAATTATGATGAGTCAACTTTAATGTTAATTGCACAGATATATTATTTAATTGGCTGAATTTTGGCCAAGATCCTTCCGAATTTAAAATATATGTATCAGGTCTCAAATAAATCATAATACTCTTCAATAAATTTGACGTCTACTAAAATATTAATTGTCATTGAGATAAAATGCCAATGTTCGTTATATCACTTAAAATGTACTACCTCTATTCTGATGTTTTTAATTTAAACATTAAACTAATTTAACGAATTTGTTTCTAGTTTGTTGAGATTTGCGGATTATCATTTAAATATGACAAAATAAACGGCTATGCTTTCACTGATAATTATCAAATTCTGATAAATTCTTGAAAAATAATGTAACGTTCTTTGCTTCTGGCGTCCATTATTTTTTATTTTAAAAGGAAAATACAAATTGCCTTTGGAAATATTGCAATCGATAGTTTGAAATATTTGTTCCAATTGGTATTTTATTAAATTGGTATACAATATACAATAATTATAAACAAACTAGAAAAATTCGTAAATTAATTTAAGAATATAGTGAAAGTATGACAGCTTTAAGCATACAATAGAGGTAATTATTTCTATTTATTATTTGATAAAATAGTTAATAAATGATGATCTATTCACGAATAAAAAATGGAACGATTATAATAAATTAAGCTTGGATAATTTTTATTAATTTTATTAGATTTCTATATCTAAATTAATGATCTATGGTCTACCTAATTATTTATTTTTATTCATGCTTATATTTACAAAATTAGATTAATATTGCACATCAATTTAAATTGCATGCAAATAATTAATATTACATAATACATCAAGATACAAAATATCACAAAGTAAAGAGAATTTAAGGTTTTATTATGGATAACTACATATTAACTTACTTAATTGTCAGTTGATTAATAAAAAAATAAATGTGTACATTTTAATTTTGTTAAATTTTAAGAAATATCTCACTAAATTTTGTATTATTATAAAATATTTAATTTTTGTTTTGGTCGACAAGCTAAAATTTTTTCTTTTTCATATTCAATAGGAGCTTTTGCTTCAACGCGAAATTCGACTTGGGTGCTGTATTTTTTTTCATGAGTTGTTGTTTTAATTCTTGTTTCAAATATTCAATTCTAGTTTCATATCCCGTTTTAACTTGGGAAAGCTCTTTTTCTATAAAACCATTGCCAAATTATTTTTTATCCTTTGTAGTATTCTAAAATCAAAAGAGTTAACAAATTCCTTACCCAATTGAAATATTCTTTTTTTGCACATGAAATGAGGATCATCTGGGTCCAAGAAGTCCATAACCGAGGGCCTTGTTTCATTCGGGTTTCTCCAATTTGGAGAAGTGTTCTGGTTGAAATGATATGTCCCCACGTCTTCTTCGTTAATAACTAAATTGGAGGAATCGTCTTCAGAACTTTCTTCTTTTTTTAAAATACATTCGACTGGTATTGGAACGGCGGGCGGAAGAGGTTCAAACAATTTCTTTGCGGCATTTTTCTTCTCGACTTTTTCTTCAGGTGGAACTTTAGTTGGGCTCTTGGGCTGCGTTGATCTTGGACTTACTCGAATTGATCTCACATTTTTTACTACCGATCCTTTAGACTTTTTATTTGTCTTTTTAGTTGGAACTGGAGATGTATTTTTCTTGGGTCTTCCTCTTCCTCTCTTTTTTACTGGAGATCTTTTAGTTGGTGAAGGTTTCCCTTTAAGAGAAGATCCACCTTGTTTAATACTTTTAATTGGCATTTCAACTTCCTCAATGAAAAATGGAAGTTTACCTAAAAAATGAAAACGAATTTGTATGAATTAACGTCGTAAAATAATATAAAGCAAAAACATTGCAGACAAAATACAATGCTTATTAAAATATTATGCTTACTTTGATTAATATTTTGAGGCAAAAATTCTGGTTCTTCAATCCCTTCAAATACTATATTCTTATCTTCGTCACTTTCGCTTCCGCTATCGATATCAAAATTCAAAGTGATTGGAATATCTGGAACAAATCAAATAATATTTATTAATTAATGATTGTAATAATTCTCCCGAGGTCTAGCAAAGAATCAATATATCTGTATTTCAATGTTTTTTTACGATTTGGGATATTTTACTTTCAGTGATAAATATTTTTAAATGATTAATCAATGATTATTAATTACCAGGTCGTTCTTCCTTAATGTTAAATGTTCGACTCTCATGATTAAAAGTCGTATTATGTACTGGTTCCAATGAAGATTTATTGTTTTGAAGTTTTGATTTTTTGTCACTTTTCACCTGCTTGGATGTTGCTTTCGAAGCTGAAGCATTTTTCCTCATTTTATAAATGAAATTATTACTAGTAAAATAATTATGAATTATATACAATGCTAAAAAATTAAAGCAAGCTTGAATTCAATTAAAACAAAGATGCCAAGCTAAAAGGTTTAGGGAAAACAAATTGCCCTTCTATATGAATACGAAAGCCTCTATATACGTAATGCATTGTAAAGTCTCGAGCATATTTTAGGTTGTAACGACCAAAATGAAAATCATTGGCCTCGAGACAGAAATGCTTACCTGTGAAACACCTTCACTTTAACATACACCTTTCATTTAATCTTTTACATTCGCCTACGGCCAAATGTCAATTAATTGTTTTATAATGTGTAAACTAAATGCATTGCATTATTTATTTTTGAATCGTAACTTGAACAGATTTAGTTAATAAACTCTAGTAAAAAGGCACCCGTTGATTTACTACACTAATACTGTGCTTAAATGATATGTTAATTATTAATTGAATGATTAAATAAATAGATCGAAATAAGTTTATTCTGGAGGTACAAAGGAAGTATAAAGGTCAATTTTTAATTACTAATACAAACTTAATTTACTATATTTGTCTTTTGCAATTTACAATTTGAGGTAGAATATTTTCAAAATTGCATGTTTTTGAATGAAGACTAAAATTAAGATTTCCTTGCAGTGTCTTCTAAAGTGTTAAAGGTACATTTCACAAAGAATTTCAGCCTTTAAAGTAAATTTAATTCAAAATTGTCTCAATAATCAATAATGAAATAAAATACACAAATCAAACACAAAAATGTGAGAATGAGCAATTGATTATCAAAGCGTAATAACATGTAGTGAATTCTAGAAATATTATACAAATACTTACTTATAAACAATTATTAAGATAAAAGTTGAATTTTACTATATATTTTACTATATCTTTAGCTTAAATGAGAAATATGATAATTGGCCTGACATAAAATATAAAAAAAAACTCTTTTCCATTTATGTACACATTTGGAATTATTGTAAGTCTTTTCAGTTCATGTTTAACCTTTGCTATCATCCTTACATTAGAAAAATCAAAATAAAGTATGTAAATACCTATACATAAATGTATCTTATACCTAATACGATAAAATATATAGTATGGTATATAATAATAAAATGTCTCTTAATATATTATGAACAAAAACGTATTAAAATTAGATATATAAGTAAATGGAACTTAATTCCACCATATTTGGTGTATCGGTGTATGACATACTCACTCTTTATAAATAAGAACGTTTCTCTACAAAATAAGAATAATTTTATATATATATATATAAGAATAATAAGTAATTTAAATAACAAATAAAATGAATTAAATAAAATAATTAATTATCAGGAATGTCATAATGAAAGAACCTATAAAAATAGTTTATAAATTGTAACTTAAATACAAGGCATACAATTATAAAATTCAATTCTATTAATAGAAAATAGATAAATATTTATTTATTCTATAATTAATAATATTATGTAATATAAATTGATAAAGATGTGAGGCAGAGTAATCAAAATATTTAGTTACATTAATTGTGAAATTTGAAGTTATAAGCTTTGGGCTTTGGGATTTAAAGTTTTTGGAATTATGAATTAATTAACATTTTTCAATATTATTTAATATTAACTAAATATGCAGTTCTACCTGTAGGCAATCCTTATAATTACATTCTTTATCAGTCTTTTGTTAATTACATAAATCAGTCCATTTTTATTTTACGTATATGTAAATTGAATTCTTTGTGATTTATTTGAGTTACAAAATACCTTTGTTCAAAATAATAGATGCAATCCATTGAACAAAAAGTTGTACAAAGTCCGGACTATATATTTCAAATATCGTTTAAAATTTTGAAAACAAGTTTTTTTTAATTGCATGGGGTGTTGAATGTGAATGGTACAAGTGATATGTTGTGACACGTATCAATATTTAGGCAATTTTTTGTATATGTATTACGATATTAACGTATTTTAACTTAAATAATTAGATACACATTGGTAATTATATTATAATAAATAGTAATTCATATATAAAGTACCTATTTACGTGTTTTTATATTTATTTATAAAAACCCAGTTTAAATTATGGATCAGTCCATGTGTTTCAAGCTTCAGTCTTATTCTTCTTAAATTGCATATATAATATTTATTACATAAATCTTGTATCTATGTATATTTAGACGGTTTAAACTCTATATTTATGGAGGGAATTAAACATCGAGTAGGAATTTCCACTTCGCCGTATTAATCCTGAAATTAAAAAGATTATTATATTAATTATTATTAAAGAGATTGAATGTTTATCAATGAATCAAATTCACAATGTTGTAATAAATATTACGTGTATACAAACTGATGCAAATATAACAGTATTTTATAAATTTCTATTTGATTGTATATAAATGAAGACTTACTTTTTCACATGCTTGGGTTTGAGAATCTTCTTTTTTTAATAGGAACAACCATGTCGAGAGGGCCATTAGCCATCATAATCGCCTCCTCATCTTGGCCAGTTGGGAAGTCGGAGTAATCACAGATTTGATTCGGGTTGGGGTTCTTTCTCTTATTGACTCCAGTCGAGTTCTTCGGAATCAAATCTCCGCCGTTTCCATTGAACAGAAGCGAGTCTCCATTCTTGGGCTTGGCTCCTTCCTTCAACCATTTCATAACGACCCGGACATTGAGTCCGAATTTCCTGGCAACTCCTCTCGCATCTCCGGCCACTTCCGGATCATACGTGAAAGCGTCGAGCACAGCGTTCTTTTCCCCTTCTTGTGGGCTGATCTTCCCTCCTGCTTGACTCCCACGCCAATCATCATGACCATTCTCAACCAAGAGTGGCGGGCTTTCAATGAATCCGTTTTTCTTCTTGCTCAGGTCCATTCCAGAATCCATCATTTCCTCATGCATGGACGGAATTTCATGGAGGGACGAAGAATTGGAATTCACATGATTTGAGTTTGAGTGGTTGGAATAATCTAATTCTTGGTCTTCAATGGGCCGCGTGATTGTTGCCGTTCTATTGCCACCGTTCATTCCATTATTAGGATGTGTAATGCCATTGGATCCTTTGGGTTGTCTTTGTTTTCTCACGGCTCCTTTCTTCGTTCGCGGAATTGCGTCAAGCCTTGAAGCTGCCAGAGCTGCAGCGACTGTTTTGGCCGCTTTCCCATTACCGTTCTTTGGCGGAAGAACAAAGAGACTGTTTTGCCCCGAGTGATTGTTATTTGCTTTCTTCTTTCCTCCACCAGTTTGAATCCCAGCTGCAGCCATTGCATGATGAAGGGGATGAATCCACCCAGAATTACCGCCAAACTTCCCACCGCCTGAATTCTCCAAATTGAGGTCTGGAGCAAACAAGGAAAGATTTGTGGGGATGTTGAGGCCCGAATGATTCAATCCGCCTTGAAATAATTGTTGAAAAGTTTCATTTTGCTTTTTTAGCATTTCAAGCGTTTGGTGAGCAGTGAAGATTTCTGAATGGCGCGGAGTGTCTGTTGAATTCGATGAATTATTGGTGTTAAAACTGAAATTCCGACCATTGACCTTTTTTGGTGAGAGCTTCGTAAATGTGACTTCATTTTTTAGGATTGCCTTCCGAAGGAGTGAGAAGTCAGAGTTGGGATAAATGTACGAAAGCTCATCGACAATGTCCACAGGAAACGAGGAATATGAAGTAAAGTTGTTGCTGCTGTGATTGCTCCCGTTCCCAGGACTCGGGCTCGAGTTTTGTGAATGAAGGGATGGACCATTTAAGTATCCATTCGTGTTGTTGACGTTCGGTCCCGGTGGAGACATTAAAAGAGAAGAGGAGGCCTTTGGAGGCGAGGAATGAAGCGGTGAGGAACGTTCAGGGTTCTTGTGTAAGTTGAGTGCCAAGAGAATCGAGTAATCACGAGTGTAGTCATTGAGAGAATCATCGGCCCTCTTTGACCCAATGAGCTGTGGGGGTGGAAGATGATGAACGACCGATTTCCCAGCTATAGGCATCGTACTCGGTGATGTTGAAGGCGAAGAGATCAAATTCTCGCACCCATCACTTGGCTCTTCCTCTCCTTTCCCAGGACTCTGAAAAAATGAAAAATAATTAATACTAAATAATTAATTGGTATTAATCGTTTTAACAAAATAACTACAATACAAGGGGAATTCATTTAAATGAATTTGCCAAAGATGCAATAAGATACATTGTGTTGAAGACATTGTAGGAATTTTTTGTTTGATAGTTGAAAACAATAAAATGCGTCTTCAATTGACCGGGTGGTATTAGATTATTTTAGCAAATAATTAAGGAATTGCTAAAGCTTAAGGCTTATTATAATTTAACTCTATCTTTAAACAAGAAAGTTTCATACTTTGGGTATTAATGTATTGGGTAAATATGGCTAAATATAAGATTTTATCAGGGTCGAGCAGATTAACTAAAATTTCCATTATGACTAAACCTTCTTCATGAACTTCCATGTGCCTTTAAAACGCAAAAGTTGAAGTTGTGAAAACAAAAATAAAGCAGTGTATGTAAACTTTTTCTTGATCATAAGAATGACTCACCAACAACTTTTCGTTTATAGATAATTTTGATAATGTTCAGCCAATAAGAGCTATTGATTTGACAGTTGACTATAATAAACTCGATTGGTTTTTATGAAACTTGTGACACATTCAAAGAAATAATATCATATAATGAAATCTTACATGAAACACGATGTTCTCGAAAATGATTTCAAGTTCGGACTGTTCGAATTCGGACATTAAAAATGTTGGCAATTCAAAATAAGTGGGTTATCAAAATAATGTTGAGGATGAATGTTTCAATTGTATCACTTAAAATTAAGCTTCGTTCTATAATTAAGTTAATATCAATGATAAGCATTTTACGACAATCAAAATTTTGTCAAATTAAAAAATTAAACTGATGGTGAAATACTGACATTCTGACATTGAATAAAAAAATAAAAAAGAGAAGTGGTAACGAATATTTAAATATTACAATCATAACAGGATCTATCTTCAAATAAAATATTTGTCTCATAATTAACCTCTATTATAATTTGTCTGATATTCGATCTTGTTTTACCATAAGTTTTATATTTATATAAAAGAGTAATAGTAAATATATTTAAATAAGTATTTGTATAATATGTACTTTATCCATAAATCCGATAATTAGGGAGGACGCAAATCGCATTCAAATACTAATAAATACATAGCAAGGTGATTTCTTCGCTAGTTAAATTCAATTCAATTTTTCAAAATTCTATCCGAATAGCATGAAAGTGAAAGTATGTATCTTTACAATCTCAATCTCAATGCAGAACATATCTATTTAACATAGGGTTTGTATGTGTTTACGAATGCGAATGTGACAGGTAAATTGTAAATTTAATTTAATTAGTATATAACAATCCTGAATAATTTATGATTCCAATGTTTTTCTTTATTTTGATTGAGTTTTTGGATGATTTAATATTCCAAATTAATCCAACTTTAGCAAAAAAAATCAAACCTTTGATGTGTGAAATAGGAGAAAGCACTTGAAGTGGCTTAAATCTTGAATTTCTCAGTGAATCTCCATTGTCACAAGGTGAATGGCGAGGAAATGAGAAGGACGGCTTTTTTATAATATGTGAAGTAGGAAGAGATTTGGTAAAACAACTAACGCTCTCCCGAAAATGAAAACACGGCGTAGGTAAGGGGGAGAGAAATTTGATGTGTGTATGTTCGTAATGTATCTGCGTGTTTGAGAAAGGCGGAGGGTGAATAAGTTGCGTGTGTGTGAGCGAGTGTGTGGAGGGTTCCTTATTCACTTTTATCAGATCTCCGAGACCTTGACTCACATCATGTGGGAGCGAAGTTGGTTCTCCCTGGTTATTCCTCACCCGCCTTCCTCAACAATCGAACCCGGGGAGGAGAAGGGGGTAAATGGTCTCCTGAGGAGGAGCAGGAGGAGAAGGAGCGGGGAGAAGAGGTCCGGAGATTCCTCGAATGGCGGAAGGCACTTGTTTAGGGAAGAGGAGTCTCCTCCATTGTTGGGGTGGGCGGGTGAAGGTGAGATTATGCAATCGACTTGTGTTAGGTCATGCAGCTCCCCTCTCAGACCCCTTAAAGGACTCTGAAGAGACTCTGAAGACTTACCTTCCCTAATGTACCCTCCTCACCGCGACGAAAGTCAAAAAAACGGACCCCTCATCTCATACAGCCAAACTTCTTCATAAACATTGAGCGAGAAGTAAAAAAAGAGGAGCAAGAAGTTGGGCCAACGCTAATGGTTA
The DNA here is from genome assembly GCA_034687125.1 of Neelides folsomi. Classification (NCBI taxonomy): domain Eukaryota; kingdom Metazoa; phylum Arthropoda; class Collembola; order Neelipleona; family Neelidae; genus Neelides; species Neelides folsomi. The sequence continues at coordinate 83,555 of JAQGBZ010000116.1, forward strand.
TATCCATTCCGTCCAAGTACCTCCAACTGCATCTCTACACACTTGTGCATTTTTATGCGTGGATGTGGCAGGGAAGGAAAAATACAGAAAGATGCTATATTTATTTATATGCCTCCGAGACTTGACTCCTTCAGCATCAATAGGCGAAGGAAACCCTATTGTTATCCCTTTGCTGCATAAATTACAAGAACGGAGTTGAGCATAAATATTAATAGATTTATGTCTCTAGTTAGAACTCAAGAAACATTCACATTGAAAAATATTAACTTGATCCTTTGAATGAAAAATCACGAGTTTCCGTTTACCATAAAAATGGGTTCTTGGCTTATTCATGAAAGGCATTGCAATTACCATTTAAGATTATTAATTATTAATATCGTATTTAGTATGAAACTTTGCACATTGCCCTATCTTAATAGGGAGCAAAGCTAATGATACCCATAACTGTAATATATGTATAATGTAGCGCCTATACTATAGTCATAATCTAACACAAGTGTCATTCTACAAGTAAATGTTAAAAGAAATGTTGCTTCGCCTTTTTGAATATAAAGTAAATGGTGTTGGTAAAGTTAGATAAAGTGTAAAGCCATGAGTGTATCATTTCAATTTTTCAATGTGTTACATATTGCAAGAGCAATAATCTTCGTACGTGAAGGTTTTAAGATTTCTATTATCAGACACAATTCATATCTAGTTTTGTTTTCCATTCTTTCATTGGTTCAACTTCCGATTCTGTAAAATCCCTCTTTGGCTCTCCTTCCACAAGTTGTGATCCCAAGGATGAGTCCATGGTACATCCATGGATCCTTTTACCCTCTTTAAGCGCATAGGCTTCTTCCAACGGGTATCTAGTATCCATTCGTACACGTTCCTCTTTTTAATACTTCTTTCTACGTCTTTCTACCCTCATGGCTCGTTTTTCGTCCCTAAACAACTTAAGATATCTCTACCTGATAAGACGAACTAAGGGATGGAGAGGGGATGTAGCCAATTTTCATATTTTACCAAATATCTGGCATGCTTATGTTTCCTATTACTTAAAACTTAAAAGCCTACTTTGGAAATTCCTATCCATATGGGATATAATTGAAATTAACATATTCCTCAGGTTTAGTAGATACTAAACTCTTTTCTTTAATAGATACGTATATTGTAAATTACTTTTATCATATTTACACTTTTAAATAATAATAGCGAAAGAGGAAATGAATTAAAAAGATTTGTATTGATAATAAATAATATTTTTACTGTATGGATTTTAATATACCTTGAGCATTGAATCTCCAGTTTTTATTTCATTTTCATCCTCATTATTGTCAAGTGGTGTGTCCGATTGCTGAAGCCATTTTTGTACTTGTCTTCGATGAATGTTGAACTTCCTGGCTGTCGCTCGCTGGTTTCCAACACAGTCCGGGTCGGATGTGAAGGCTTCGAGGACAGCGGCTTTGAATTGGGGAGTGAAGATTCGCCTACTGGTCATATTGTGACTTCGACCTTGATCCTCCCTCTTTTCTTCGCTCTCACTCGACGTCTTCTTTGGGCGATTGGAAGACCGAGTTTTTCTTTTTCCTTCCCCACCCGAACCAACGTTCGCTTCTTCACTCATCTTCTCATTTCAAATTATCTACCCATATTCATCATGAGCTTTAATTTTTTGTCTCTTAATTTGACTTCGATTGGTCGATTAATTAATTTCACATTAAATAAATTTCCAATTAATTATTAATTAATTAAGTTTATTTATAGAAGATTGAAAGAATTATACTCACCGTTTAGCGAATCGAAAATGGAGCATTTCATGACAATGTCATTTATTTGTCTAACAATAACGACAATTAATGAATAATGAGGATTATAGTTGACAGGTCGCCGAATTGCGTTTTGTACTTTATTGTTGACGTAAACACTTTATTTGGATTATTCAAATAGAAGAGGTTGAAGTTCAAACACTAAATTGGAAGAGCGATAATTTGGAATTGGAATTGGAAATCGTCTGTTTAAAGATACACTTTCTTGCGCAAATTGATATGTAGCTATAATTTGAAAGTTATTTTAACTATACGGAATATAAGCCGCTTTATGAAATGAAGAATTGAAGAATTCTTTATTTATGTTAAGTTTGGTTCACAGGCTAATGGCTAATCCCCATTTGGATACTTTTTAGACTTTTAACGCCCACAAGGAAAAAATGTTTATCTTATTGAGGGAAGCAAAAAGTGGAACCCTGACTTCCTTGTAAAAAATTGAACGATCCACTTTAGGGAATCTATACTTGCTAGATATTCATGGTAAAAATGCACAAATGAGTCAAAGCACTTTGGCCCTCTTCTGCTTTGCGTAGATATTTTCCACGACGCACAAGTATTGAGTTTATCCGCTTCACTTTGTAATTTTAAACACAAAAGTCACAAAAACAGAAATTGTATGATGAGCAAAGTCACCCAGAATGAATGTTTCTCATCAGAGGAACTTGTGAAAGGGGATTGGAAGTGTTAAACAAAGTAAACAGACCACAAGATGTAATCCAGTATGGGAAAGAGTTGAAAAATAATGTCTTGGGTGTGAATTGACGATGTTGTCGTAGGTTCATCTGCCTATAATGCCACAGACCGTACTGTTGGGAGAGTCAAGCGCGAAACGGGAATGAGGTAGGTACTTGATGAAAGATGAGCGAAATTCATGCGGGGTCTCCCAGTGAAGGGACAGAGACGAAAACCTTAACTCAATAGGTTTATACCAATTGTATATATTTAATATGGTTTACTTCCTTCCAGTCCCGACCTATAGAATTTTGTTCATCCATATTGAGCCATCCTGTGAATACTTGTTGGCCCCTGGAGAACTCATATAGTTAATACCATAGAAGTATTAGCAGAAGAGCCATAGAAGTGGATGTGTTGAGGAGGAGGAGGAATATGCATGTAAAAGGAAGACCCTTTTGCCTTTACTGGAGCAGTGGCAGTTGACGAAGGGAAACAGGGTGAAATCCAGTTACTTACTAACATACAAATGCCCCCATGCATTTCAATATGCTGAACATGGTGAATTGGCTCTCTCTCCCGATCCATGTGATATAGCTCGTGAAGGGGCTCTTGAGATATCAAGGCTGCATTAGGTACTTTTATAGATATGGGCCTTCAAGGCCTTGAATATGGCGGGGATGTGGGGGCCCTTGGAGCTGAACATCTGCAGTTGGTCAAATGTGAAAACCGGAGCGCCACGGCGAAAAAAAATCCCCTTCCTTCCATTTCTCTCCTCCTTAACTGCAGAGCGAAGAAGAATGTGTGGACTCTCATACGTGTAAGGGGTCGTCCCCTCGAAAACCCGCTGGCTCTCATGCTCCTCGTGTGGAATTTAAGAGAGAGGATTTGTGCAAGGGCCCTGCGGGTGTATTGAAACGACCCTTCGATTCTCATCCCTCCAAGCTTCTCCCTTCTTCAATGTCAAAATGTCAGAATGAGGACGAAGCCCCTCATTGTTATCCAGCAATTATTCACGACCATTTCCTATGCATCTTCGAGAACAACCCTTCCACTTAACTCGCTGCATTTCCCCTCTCACCCCATCATGGCAACGAGTCACAACATGGAGAGAGTTGGCCAAATTCAAATCCTTTATTTACCTCAAATTCATCCCCAATTCATCCAAAATCATATTAAAAGAAATCATATTTTATACCAAGAGTTTACTTAGAATTTTGCATTTGTCATAATAAGGGTTATTCAAGCGTCTACACTATCTAGTTAGCATTTTTTAAAAGTGTTCGTTTTCATTGACATTTGAATTTATAATTATGCGATTATACTAGATTATTTGATTATTATTGTAGAATGAAGATTTTAATATAAATTGCTGAATTCATTTAGTTTTAACATTTAAAAGATCAAAGGTAACTGGAGGAATTCTATGATAAAAGAAGTTTGTGAATGTTTGGAAATGAAGAAGGTGCGAGGAAGGGGTAGACCAAGTGAAGAATGCTTCGTTTGCCAATGGTTCGAGTGGGGGATGAAGGTTTAGCCCTTAGCAAAGAAGAAAAGGATTTTGGGCGAAGGAGATTTGAGGACGCGGCCAAAATCTTCTACCAGGTAACCTTTCAACATCACACGTTCTTCTACTTACCAAGTCCCCTTCTCCGAAATCCAGTTTCCTTCCGAGGGTTCTTAAATGAGGAAATCAGGTTTTGCTCCACTCGGCCCCTTCGCATTCGACTCAACTTCTTATTTACAATCACGAAGGGCTCGCTCACTCAACTTCCTTATATAAACCCCCACTCACCTTACCTCAATAATTCAACTCCCTTTACATCCAATGTAACTATAATCATGCTATGAATACATTGTGGAGATTCTACCAGTCTGCAAGTTAAACCTGTCCCTTATAAAGAGGAAAATTCACCATGCTTTGCTCGTTCTAAAAAACTACAAACTGTATACATAAATAGAGTTCTTCGTAGACATTTTTTATCTTACATGGCTTGTTCTGGTCCTCGTAGCTTTGGATTTATATTAAAGATTGTGAATATTGATGCTTAGTTTTATTTAACTCTTAAATTAGGTATGTAATGAATACAATAAGTTATAAATATGTTTGGTAATGGTAAGTGAACGAGTCCGTTTATAGTATATCCAAGAACAAAGATTCTCAAATCTTTTAAACAAACCCCGTTGACCCTTCATGAATATTAATCGGTTATTTTCATAAGAAGAATGTGAAAAACCGTTTGAATTTTTGTGAAAAAAGTCTTGGCATAACTTTTATTCGTGCGTAACTGTTTAATAAAATTACATAAAAATACTCTATGAGGGGACTCCAAGATGTAAAAGGACTTCGATATAAAAATACAGTCTCCGGTTTAGTTTTCTATTACTTATATAGTATTTGTAAGGGTCGGTCGGGGTCCCTCATACGAACTCTGAACTCCTCATTAACATCATTAACATAAGAGGGTGTCTAGGGTAGGAGAGAATTAAAGGGTTTTCTTGAGTTGAAAAGAAAAGCAGCTCATAGGCTAGGATCAAATGATTCATTGAGAACCGATTTAGATAACCGATCTTACTCTACATTTCTTACCACTCACAAGAAATTTTCTTAATTGCCACTCCATTGCTTCATTCATTAGCCTAATGAAGACGTATTATGTAACTATTATAAGTATTAGGGTAGACCTTTTATACTTTTTTTTAGTAAACGATCTTGATAAATATAAAGGGATTAAGATAGTAAATATACTCGTAAGATCCATATAATAAATTTTGAATCTTCACCATTAGAGAATACGTATAAAATAAAAGTAATATTGCCTTGTATCATATTGACGTTCTTTTTTTTGTATTGGTTGCATAGTAAAAGTATGCACAAATTTAGAACTTCGTTATGATACAACCTAATAGCAATAGTTATAGTAATTTATAATTTAGGTGTAAGATGTTTCCACAGTTATTGATCAATTTTAGTTATTGAACAATATTTATTTTATTTGGACACTGCCTGTCTCTCTCCATTTGGGGAGTTTGAGACATTGGAGAAAGTTCTTTGCTCGTTGTTTCTTCGTAGCTTGTGCAATATAAATGTATGTAAATAAAAATATAAGAAATAAATGTAATGTAAAATCTAATAGACGAACTTTTGTGCGATTTCTAGGAAAACATGAAAGAAGATTTACTTGTCAATCTTAAAGTACGTAAGAGTCTTTACGATTCCAATCAAGGCTTCCTCCTCACGAAGAATAAAATTGAGATTTCCAACAACGGGAACACAGCGATATTTGTAGGGAACCAAGAGTCTACACCACGGCCAGGCAAACCTCGATCTTTCAATAAATCTTTTTGTACAATTATGTAACCGGCATAATCGGAATTCTAAAAAATTCCGGGTTTTTGGAATCGGATTATCGCCAATCGACTTCTGAACATCCTTCTAATCAAATTATCAACACAATCATTCAAGTCAATAATAATTTAAGATTCTATGTGAGATACGTCACTCAAAAGCTCATCGACTGATTAGTCTTTTCCTACAAACTTGTATGTTGTATTTTTAAATATTATATAATTTATTTATAAATTATATTGTTAGACAATAATTAAGTTAATGAATTGCTTTATATTTTATTATATCTACAAAAGATAATATAGAGAGTCTTGATATTAATAACAGTTTGCAATTGCATAGGAAAATGTTAAGAAAATGATTTAATTATTATAAATTAATATTGGCTGAATAAAGTTCACACTTTAAGAAACTACTTACATATTTAAGAGAAACTCACTGGTTAGAATGAACTCGTTATTAGACGAAACGGGTCTCAGTCTCAAGTCTAAAGTACGGATTGGAATCATTGGAATAATCTCTGGTTCGCTGGTCTGTCTCGTCTTCCTTTATTTCTCTATTCAGTTTACAATGAGAAATATTATATACCTCTACTAAAGTTCTTTAGATACTCTTTACTCTTTATATAAGTGCATACATGTAGCATACTTTTAATTACTGTCTAAGGATTTATAATTAAAGGGTCAGTCGGACAATTATAAAATTTCAATCAACTCTCACATTTTATTTTAAAATTAAAAAGCATATAAATATTATGATGAAGATAGATCATCTTATTGACCTTATAGGACCTTTAACTTTCAACTCGCGAATCTCATTAAATTGATGTAAATAATTTAGCATGTAATAAAGCCAAAATCTTCCGTCAAGTTTAGACATCAACGTTAGCATTAGTATTGTATGATTGAAAGTTCAGTGGAAAAATTTATTTACAGTCAAATACGTTTTTTTAATAATTAAAGTTGGAGCCAATTATTACATTGAGATTTAGACATTTACTATCATTCTCTCATACATTTATTAAAGTTTTTTTACAAATATGGTATAATATTTATATAGTGTATTTAACCAAAGATAATCCATAATATATTATGGACAATTAGATTGTATATACATACATAATATTTCCATAAATATGTAGAAAGTGATTTGGCATAAAATGGGTCCTTCTTATATCTATTTACCAGTGTAGTATTTCACTTTATTATAATATTTATGCGAAAATAGTTTTCTCCTCTTTTATTCCTATCTTAAATGCTAATGCTAACCGATTTTTATATAAATGGTCTTCCTAAGAGTAAATGAGAATTTATTTTTAAAACCTTTCTCAACAGATTACTTATCGATTCTCAAAACTAGGTATTAAAATGATTATTTCTTTGAACCATTTTATTAAAGTAAGTACTTACTAAATAGTACGTACTCGCAACTATCAGTTAGTCAGTACTTATAAGATATTTTACGCCTTCGCTTTATAATCCTATTTTAAATAATAATGCGACCTTTTTGAGATAATAAATAAATATGATATGCCTGTATGTGTATGAGTATTTACAATTGATTTGAAAGTACCTTTTTGTTAGTTGTTTTGCTAGCACTTAATACATACATATTGGTATTATTACTCTATGTAGGTTTACAATAAAATATTGAGTTGTGTGATTGTTTTTACGAAGAAGTTTCCTCTAATATATATAGTGTAAACTGCAGTATACCAATTTACCAATAGTTCATGCAAACTTTATTTCAAAGTGTCATTTATATTTTAATTCCTAGACATGGATATTTAAGGCTTTTTGTTTTTATGTTTGTACTTTGTAGGCGTATTTAAAAAAGGTACTGATATATAAATTCGAACCTATTGCTAAGCTATATATTATATATATATATATGGTGTACCCAACTTAGCCACTTATGACTAGTGGCTAGATATCAAGCTTCATAACTAAGTAAGTGTGAGCTCCACAACGGTATGAGTTGAATGAGGATAAGGATGGTTAATATTAAATTAAAAATATAATAATGAGTCTATCCTATGTTTGTTTATTGCACAGACGTATAAGAAAGGATGTCATCCCGTCTCCTCCAGTGTCTACCACGTCGGAATCTCCTCGTCAGTTCTCCTCAAAACAACGACAGTCTTATCACACCCTTGAAAGGCAAAGGAGTGAATCCACCCTTAGCTCGTCTCATTCTCAAGAGAAGGTTCCATTGTCAAGCATTCTTCCTCAAGAGAGCAATGCCAGTGATTCCAGCAGTCGTGGCCAACCGGCACAATTTGTGCCTTCATACACCTTTAACTCTTGGGAATTATTGTGGAAGTTATGGATTTTATAGCGGTGCTCACGGTTGTGGTGCTCCCATGTCCTCATACTCAGCCTTGTCCACTCCGTCCAAGTCTCCTTTTTTCGAATCGAAGAACGGACTTTTGGTGGGGACGGCGAGAAGAAATGGAATTTTACCAGACAAGAGATATTACGCCAAGGGGAAAGATAAACCCAAAGGGAAAAAGGCCCAAGTGTCTGTAAACATGAATGAGATGAATGAAGTTGTGGACGCAGAGGCTTTGAAGGTTGCTCTTATTAAGCAAGTTGACCTCATGAAAGAAGATTTCACCAAGAATTTGAGCGTTCGAGGATCTTCTGGTAAAATAGTTAATTTCATAATTATTATTATTTGTTTAACTATAAGCTTACCTATATTTTATTAAATAAAATTTTATGAGATTTAAAATAAATTTTGAACGTTTTTTAGGAATAGAACAATTGAAGGTCGAATTTGAAGGAGAGATTTATCCACTTCAAGAGCTTGCTCAGGTTGGAAGGAAAAATCCTCAATTGGCCGTTCTTTCTCTCGCTTCCCTTCCAGATGCAATTCCAGCAGTTCTGAAAGCAATTACGGATTCTGGTATGAATTTAAATCCGCAACAAGAAGGGACAACAATTTACCTTCCTCTACCCAAGTAATGGCACTTTTACGTTTAATCGCTTATTCAATAGAATTTTGTTGTAAACAAATGATTTCAAAATTTCAATACTTATTTATCATTTTATCAATAGAGTCACTCGAGAGCACAGAGAAACGATGGCTAAGAACGCGAAGGCCATTTACATTAAATACAAAACAAATCTCCAAGCTGTTCAGAACAAGTTTATAAAGCAGTGTAAAGGCCAAAAAGATGTGTCTGAAGATGTCAGCTATAGTGTTCAACAACAGGTACTATTGTTTACATTTTACAATAATTACAAAATACACTGTACATATCATACATAATATCCTCTTTGAATATCTGACTACTATTCAATGGCTCGTGATAACCAATGTTTTTAATCTATAGATAATGAAGCTGACCGAACGGTACATTGCCGAGTTAGAAGGAATTCTAGATTCAAAACAAAAAGAGCTTTTAGAAACGCTCTAAACTCAACTCACTTTACAAAAGTTACTACAAAATAGATAATTTAAGTATGTTGTGATTGTTAATTATAAATATAATTAATTACTTAAATAAGTTAGTTTAAAAATTGAGAAATTATTTGTAATTAGTTATAATTACATGCAAATTCAATTCCGAAGTGTTGTAAAATTATTGTAATATTGTAAAAAAAGATTGATAGTTTATATTTAAAAAGATTTTGTATCTCCTATATTAAAATTGAATCCTGCCTTTAGTCGTGTCATCATTTATAAAGAAGCGTTTATCAAAAAAGTATTGTGCTTAACCAATGTTAATCAATTGATGAGTTACATGAAGACAACATGTATTAAATAAACAAATACATATACTTATTAAATTTACAATAATTTATCACTTTTCATATATAACATTAACCATCTTCAATAATTAAAATAATTATTAGGCCAGGCCTATATGCTTGTATCATAAAGGGGTGAAATGAGAATTTTGTCAATTAGGATGCTAAATTTTGAAATTCGTGGATCATAGGATGAGGAATTGGAAGCATGTAAAAGCATTGGAAGCATGCTTTATTCTGATTCAGAACAGAACTCGACTCTTGCAGATCTTATTAAAAAAATTAACTAAAATCAAAGAATCCAATTAAAAAATAACATTAAAAAATTATATATTAATACACAAATATTATTTACACTTATTAACATCCGGACAATTGGTCAATTTTATAACAATGGGGAAAGCCGTGAGGAAGAAAAAACCCGTGAGTATTAATTATTTTGGCATTATCACATCTCATTTTTAATAAACTTTCGATAAGCTTATTATATTTTATTATAAATATCCAACATTAATTTTCAAAATAAAATATTATAAATTATAACAATTTTATTCATCTGTATTGATCCCATTTTTTGATTGTAGACGAAAGCTCAGAAACGGATCCGAACTTTGAAGCAACAAGATCCTTTCCATGTTGTGGTTGACAATGATGAATGGGCAAAGCACGAGCCTGAGGAATATAAAGGAGCTCCCCATACTTTTGTCATTTACCGTGGTAAGGTGGGAAGATACTTGAAGGAACTTATGAAAGATATTAGAAATATCATGGAACCATACACAGCATCAAAATTACAGGCACGTCATTAAATCTTAATTGATGTTAATTTTATTTTGGGTTAAAAATTATTAAAATATTGATTAATAGTCATTGAATAGCTGAATTTAATTTCATTGTTTCGTTTCAGATGAGAAAAGGGAATGTGCTCAAAGATTATATTTCCATTGCAAGTTACTTTCATGTAACACATCTTTGTATGCTAAGCAGATCTAAAGTGAGCCCTTACCTCAAATTATGCCGAATGCCTCGTGGCCCTTCATTGTCTTTTCGAATTGTCAATTACACAATTGCTCGAGATGTTCTTTCATCGATAAGAAAGAAGGTAATTTATTTTAAAAAATAGTGTAATTTAATTCATAATCAGTATAATGCAAACCATAATAATATATATTTTTATTTTCAGGTTACATTTAAACAACAGTTTCAACATCACCCATTGCTCATAATGAACAATTTTGAAAGAGAAGAAATTCATTTGAAACTTGTTGCAAAAACTTTTCAAAACATGTTTCCTCCAATCAACCTTAACACTGTTAAACTGAAGGAAATTAGAAGAGTTCTTTTGATTAACTACGACGAAGATGACGATACCATCGATATTCGTCATTATGCTTTGACTGTAAAAACATAATTTTTTATATAAATAACGGAAATTATCAAAAATGTTATATTTCTATATTTTTCAATCTGTAGCATCGGCCTGTTGGAGTAAATAAGAGTGTCAAAAAAATTCTTATCGGAAATAAAAGTAAAATTCCAAATCTTGGAAATTGCCATGATATAGCCGATTTTCTTAAAAAGTAAATTTACAACTACTCATTAAATTACATTTTTTGAATTTGGGTCAATGCTTTAACCGTTACAAAAATTAACAGAGAAGAAGTATCGGAGAGTGAAGGAGAAGACTTGACCGAAACCGCGTCTCTTCCTCAAAAACTTTCTCATAAAGTAAATAAAGGAGGCGACGAGATTGGAATCAAACTCGTTGAACTCGGACCTCGAATGAAATTACAGGTGACCAATCGCTTAATTTTGAGTTTAAGAATTATAAATATTGTGCGTTTTGACTACAAATGGAGCTTAATTTATACAATTATGTAAAGCTATTTACTGTAAATGGGCTATTATTATAATTCTAAGTTTCGAACGGTATTTTGAATACATCAATGATCCAGTATCTTGCGTTTTATTGCTGACATTGAGTAGCAGTTTTCCTTTTAAAGTACAATTGGGAAGTGAGTATTTTTTTAGAATGAAAATAAGAAATTTTCTTTTTTATTCCTTATTTCTTTTTTATATAACAAAGATAAAATCTTTTGAAATTAAAAATGGGGAGATTGGTAGTTCAGAAAAGTCATTAAGTTTAGGCAGTACTGTTATGCAAAATTCGACAGGAAAAGCTGCGATATTTCCGGATGGTTTCAAAGTGTCAAAATATTTTCCCCTCTATATAATATTAGCGATAGTTTATCCACTTGTAATTCCAATCGGAGTCCTCATTTATCTAATTATATCTTCTCCTGTAATCTAAAATGTACATGAAATTCAATAATATCCCAAACATAGCGGTATGTGATAAACTCATAAATATAGTTTATTTCATTTAAAAATCGATTTAATAAAAATGCGAAACCATTACATTAACAATATACCATTTAAGCTTTGAGTTAATTACCTATTGAATTAGATCTAATTATCGTCAATATTTATATTAGTTAAAGTTTAAGCAATTATTTTTGTTAAATTTTAGTTAATGAAAGTTGAAGCTGGCATCCTGAGTGGCGAACCTTTGTATCATAAATTTAAAAAAACTGATTCCGATGCGGTTAAAATGGAGGAAGATTAAAACAATTTATTTTAAAATTAATATTAAAAATATAATAAATATTATATTGTTCCACATTTATAATTTAAAGTTGTTTAAAAAAAGGTTAGGTAAATACTATTTTTAAGGATAAAGAATTAATAATCATAATAAATAATTAAAACACCTTAAAAAACTTCGGGGCAATTAATGTCATTCTAAATGGTCAATTTATATTTTCGTTATTTTGCATTGAATTAATGATCAATTAAAACTTAAATGTTCAATTATCATCCACTTATCTTTTGATTATATCTTTTGAATAAATGTTAGATACTTTTTGAATTGTACAAATAATTTTTTAATACTTATTCTTATTTAAACTGACGAATTACCGGCATGTTGATTTTTAGTATTTGAAATTTTACTTCATCATACATAAGACGAGATATAATAAGAATGTGTGACTTCAGTTCTGAAACCGATATTTTAATAAGAGGGGAAAGTGAAGGGAGTGTGAATAAGATTTGAGTGCGATGGAGGACAACGACCAAGTTTAGGCTCCATGGCCTCCTGCCAAATCCCTCCTAAATTCCTCAGGAGTCAATAATGATGATGATGGGGAGAGTTCCCGTAATTGGGGTTCAGAGAAACTCATTCGCCTCCATCACTTTTCGAATCCAACCCACGTAGTTGGGGACTTTGGCATAAATCCCATACTTCCCTTTACGGCCGCAACCATCGCCAAAGCTGGTGACTCCAAATACAGTCCATCTAAACATTATTCATTTAAACACCTTTCCCACCAATAATAATTAAATAATTATTAATCATTCAATTTTATTAAATATTCAAAATTGAAAATACCTATTATCAATAGAGCACAGTAATGGACCACCCGAGTCACCCGCACAAGAATCGACATTTCCGCTCCGAAACCCGGCACAGAACATATTCCGGGTTATCCCATGTCTCCCATAAACATGTTTACATTCTGATGTGCTCACAAGAGGAACCTTCCATAAAACATTATAGTTAAAGAATATTGTTTATAATCCATGCCATAGCTTTTTGAAATTGATGGATTAATAAAAATAATTAAATTAAAAATTAACCATTCCTTCGTGGAGAACTGTTGTTCCAAACACATCATGTGGATGTTCTTTTCCCCATCCAAGAATAGCACAAAGTGTCTGAGGAGCCGGGAGTGGTTGATTTTCCCATGGGAGACAAGCGAGTCCAGCTTCCACATCAACAGGTTTGGGAAGGAGGAGGAGGGCGATGTCATTGTCGACTGTCACAGGGTCAAAGTCTGGGTGAATGAATGCTGCTTCGATCTACGAATTTCATTTTCAGTCATACATAACTGCAGCACATAATACTAAACACTAATGTTGGCCCCTGATCAAAAAGTTCTTTTCAATTCACCGAAAGAGACAAATTAACAGTTTTTCGCTATTTGGCAATATAGCAGAAGATCTTAAATAAAGTAGTAATACGAGAACGATATATAGGGAAAAGAATGAGGATAGATGATGGTGCATTTTTACTTTCTCGTGCATTTGAGTGTTTCTCTTCCGACATCTCAACATCCTTTGTTGTTGTTTACGAACTCATTTATCCTAACTTAACCATTTATTATCCACAAGCAAACTAACACACATCAAGAACTATCCGATAAACATAAACGTCTGAAAATATTTTGTAAAAGCAAATCTGTCTGTTTACGTCTGTTTTTCAATTTGGAAAATAGACAAAAGTAATTTACAAAAAATGTACCTTGTATTGTCTTTCTGTTCCTTCTTCTTCGTGCAAATGATGTTCACCGATGATGACTGTGATTCTTCTCCGAACACAATGAGCGGCTATCATGTATCATATTTTTAAAATACATATGGAGGTTTTAATCGAAAAAGCCAGTATCTCGGAAAATTATTATTATTTTTGTGTAACTAATGAAATAAAAACAACTTTTCATGGAGAATATTCCTACGTTAAATATAGTCATAATAGCATGACAAATTGAAGACATTTGAGAAAAGGTTTCAATGTAAAACTTTCTGGTTTAATCCCTCACAACAATTATTTTGGAAACATTTGGACCCTCAATTAAATAACGCGTTTAATGATTAATTAACTTAAATTCGAATTAATATAATGTTGAGTACATATAAATTTGACTGACTATTCTTATAACATTGCATTTTATTAATATTGTGAAAATTATTTAATAAACCGTTACAAACGCTTAAATTTAAAATGAATTTTCCGAGATAATGACTTTTTAGATTAAAACCTCCATATATTACTGACATTGAGTGAGATTTTTAATACACGAACCTGTTAGAATCCATCTGAAATAAATATGAAATATTATCATTTAACCATTCTAACAATATTATTAGTTTGCAAAGAATCCCGGATTAGGATATAATCTTAGAATAAATATAACAATTAAATATATTTAACATGCCTAATATTAATTACAAACAAGGAATAAAACTAACCGAGGAGAAAGCAGCGTTCCTCCGCAGAAAGATTCCTAAATATTTTATAAAATAGATTATTTAATTGGAAAACCTATCGTATAAATGTGTTTAAATTGGGTGTGATTAGCATATTTATAATACATTGTAAAAATGTAATTTTATGTAAATATTTTACGTGTGGACTATGGGGCCTATAGCCGTAATCGTTATACCTGTCCTACCTGAAGTCTGTTTATGATCGCAACTTGCCACGGCCAACGGCCTTTTCTCGACTCTCGACCTCCAAGGATTCTTAGGGCGATTCCTCTGGAGTCTCTTTCTCTCATTTTTGCCACTCCGCATTGAGGAAAATAAGTTGGGTCTCTTCTTCGATCTTCTGGATTAACCCAAGAATCAACTCCGTTTTCAAACCCTTGTCCTGCATTATGATTTTGATGGTTTGGTCTCCGACGATTTCTTGCTGAATTGAAATCCCAGTTTTCTTCATTGTGATTTTGTTGTTGAAAATTTCCATTATTCTGATTATTGTCGTTCCATTTTTCTCCTTCAAATAGCTGTTGGTTATTTGGGTTCAATTGATCCCAAAATTCTTCATTGTTAAATCTTCCCTCGTTGTGATTATCATTGTGATTTTGATTATTGAGATTTTGATTATTGTGATTTTGATTGTTGTGATTTTGATTATTGTGATTGACTTGGGTCCCTTCATCCCAAACAGGTTCAATTCGTTCTGGAGTTCTTCTCCGATTATGATTTTCCCATTCTGTCCTTCTTGGGGGATTTCTGAAATTGCTATTCCAACTTTCAGTTCTATTAGGAGAAATGTTTGAAACTTCATGTTGAACCCTATTTGGCTTAGGAGTTGACTTTTGTCTTCGCCTGCCTGGTTTTTTCCCAAGAATTAAATTATTTTCTGTCGATTCTTCCGTAGATTCTGCCAAAAATATAAGCAATTACATTACATAAATTAGGTAATAATTAATGAGTTTGTATTTAAATTCAATAATTAAGAAAGATAAGTTGAAGAGAAAAGAAAGGTTTTAAATACGCGAAATACTGTGAGGATTGAGAAAGTTATTGTTATTATTGAAGCTCGTCTGGGCCGGGAGTTGATTATGGGCAAAGTCATCTTCTTCAGTTTCATCGTAAAGGAAAAAGTTTCGCCGGTTGTTGAGAAATATCTTTTCGCAATGGGTATTCCTCAAGTAGCAAAAAGCCTCTTCATGAACGATCTTATTCCCGCATATAATTGGGAACTTGCACGCCCTGCTCCGCATACACGTTATTAGAAAATTCTTCAAATAATTTTGGGGTGTGGGTTTGAATAATTGACCTTGTTCGGGTTGTGAGGCAGTTTCTGGAGCACGAAGACCACCTTGACCACCGAGAAAAGAGGAAGGGATCCATTTGAAAAAGAGTGTCAGGAGACTCGGAGGATCGCACAATTTGACACCGAACCCCGTGGCAAACCTGAGATTCATCCATTAACGCATCACTCAACATTAACGTTACGTGGAGAGTACTATATAGTGCGTATGCATAAATTGAAATGCGTGGAGGTATAATTTTTAATTAATTGCTCTTACCTTGAATCTCCTAACGCCTTTCGGGAGTCCATTACAAGGGAGGAACATATTTGGCACGGACACAAATATGAGAAGAAGCCACACGGGTAAATGCATCCTACACATCCTCCTACACGTCCACACTCAAATCTTATTTACTACGCTATTAACGCCTATTTATTTAAAACACTCACTTTCAGAACCCTTACACATTCCCTATATATATATTCCATATGCTTTTACATATTTTGAGAAAATCCTATTATTCTATGAATTTAATGTGTTCATTAAATAATAAATCGTTGTCACTTTTGAATTTAAACACACTTGGTGAAATACAAAATGTATTACCAAATGGTATTTAGTATTTTGTATTAACTATTATTAACACTCTGTCACCTTAAATGGTTAAACATTAATTAATTAATTCTCGCTTAACTTTTATTTATAAACAATGATAAACGCAATTAATAATATTAATGAAATGATTTTTTCTATATGTGCCTAGTGAAATAAATAGGCAAATTGAAAATTAACATAAATTCCTGAAACATGGTCTTTCTTGGATATTTTCTTTTTATTGTTGAAATTGAAATGATCTTTTTTAAAATTGTATAGAATGAGACAAGTTCTTACTTTTAAGATTTAAGAGATCTTTTGAATTTTACCGATCATCTCCTGTATGTCTACAAATTATTTTTTGTACTTGCTCTAACTTGTACTTCCAGATAGGCAGTGTATAATTGATATCTTCATTTTACTGAATGGACTCGTCGGTTAAATGTATTCGTAAACGATAAGAGAACTACACTTTGGATATTAATTTCCTCTCCCTTCACGTTTAATCAATGTATGTATGAAGATGAATGTTAAGGACGAGAAGTTGGTGGAGATTCCGGTGAAGAAATCGGGAGAGAATGTTTGCCTGTCTCCCGAAGCTCCAGACGCCGGGCAGACGAAGGAGGTTCGGAGGAGGAGAGAGAAGATGCAGAAAATCACAATTTTTCATTCATTCCCCTCACGCTAGTCATCAACCTCTAAAGATACACACAGAGAGAGAGAGATGAACTTACATCTCTATATTATCTGCATATCATCATATATCAATATTTTAAATTCCTCGTTACATTCGTAAGTTTCATATATCAAATTCTCCCAATCCTCACTCATCATCTCTCAATAAGTCAATCTTTCAATGCTCCCTAAAAAACTATAAAGTATAACGCTATTATGCTATCTCTTTTATGTAGCCCATTTCCTTCAACATTTGTTATATAAAATAAAAATTTGTATAAATACAGATTTGAGGCTTTCGCTCCTTTTTCTATTTAATTCCAACTTGATAAATTATATGAAAGTATAGTAAACGAAAGTGGTAATTAAGAGTGAATTTTTTTTGCAAGATATCATGTTTCGTCGAGTCAATAAATCCTTTCAATGTTTTCCTCATCTAAATTCATCACCCAACTTCCTCTCTGTTGAGACTTGAGAAATTCAATTTTAACATCTATATAATTATTTAGTTGGTATTTTGCTATAAAATAGGAATTCTCCCAAAAATCTAACTGTCAATTTATCATGTTGGATCAATGTACCTACTGTAAGTAATTATTTATTATCGGCTATTCGACATTATTGGATATTTAATCTTAGATAGACAAAATCAAAATGCTTGGACCATCGTGAATTCGTGAATAATCTGAAAAACTTAAGCGATTTTTTAACCCTTAATCTTAACCTTTGTGAACCTTATCATTTAGTTAATTTCATTTCTGCTCCAGACGAACTTTATTAAGGAATAAGTTGGAAAAATGAGTCAGCAAAATGCACGAATCTTGATAATTCCATTGCAGACTTTTCTTTATTAAATAATTTGATTATATGAGTAATACATAAATATATTTATTATATAATGTATAAGTATGATGAAATAAGTAAAGTGTCATTATTGGAGAGGAATAGACCTCCACAATTCGTTGTTCGGTTGATGAGACAAATCTTCCCAAAATTCCGTTCCAGCTGTGCTTACAAGATGAGCATATGGAACCGGACCAATTGAGATTTTTCCCAAGCAAATCTTGGATCCTAAATAACGATAAATTGAATCTAATATTAACTAGATTTTCAATATTTTGTTTTGTTTATTTTAAAACGAGACTGATTACTCATAACATGTGAATTCATTAAAAATTGAAACCCATCATATAACTATCATTTGGTGATCAAAAATTTAGTTATTACCAAGTCTTCCCCTAGCCATAAGCACGAGATGGAAAGAGACTTGAGAGAGGAGATGGTGTGGGAGAGTGACGACGAACGTCTCATTATAATTTGGCAAACTCCCCCATCGGATAAGTCGAGTCTTGCGGGATTTGATGTGGCGGCCTTGTTCTTGCAGTGACACTTTCACATACGTCGAAACTAAAAAAATTCAAACACATTATTCAAACCAGGACTGGGGCTCTTACTCCATAGCTCATATACCCTAAAAATGTCAAGTTAAAATATGAGCAATTGAGAACAAACTTTTATATTACTCAAACCTCTATTTCCATCTCCTAATTAATTTATTGAAATGTCAATGTCAATGAGCATTCTTAAATTGGAGAAAAATTCAATCATAAACAGATTTAACTCCTAACCTTGAAGACATAATAAGGTAGTTAGGACATGTAATAATTATAAAAGTGAATTTCTCAGCATTTTTCCCTAACTCTTTTCAATGTGTGAGTTTTTCTAATTATACGAGTGAGAATCTGTACAGAGCTGCATGGATCAATTATAGTATATAAATAGAAGACAGTTCATTGAATGTTATTTTAGAAATGAGCTTGAAGCTTAACGAGGCGGAATATGAGAACTCACTGTGAGAGAAGTTGACTGAATAAATAAATGGTTGTAGGTGGGAAGAAAGAAATTCATTCCCTGTCTTTTTTTCATACCCACAACACTATTTGGGGATTGAAAGAAGAGATTCATAAATATTTAGATACGAGAATCAACGGTTCACTGTTCTATATTATTACTTAATAAAACCATATAAAACAATACGCCTCGGTTCATTCTACCTCATCCAAACACATCCGATATGTGTATTTATATTATATGCTTAAATACAAAAGAAATAAGGAACTGACTAAAAAGTAAAAGATACTTTTACTAACAGTTATTATCGCTTTCTGCATGACTCGATTTTTGTAAAGAAAAGTTATAGCGGGTTAGAATTTTAATATAGTAAAATGGTAATCCAAATAAAACAATCTTTATTTAGTATAACGAATAATGCTAATAGGTAATTAATAATTAATAGGACTATTCAACTCTGCAACTATTGTTATTGAATGCAACATTTAATGAACAATAACCATATAGGAAAATTAATGAATTGAATAATTAGATATAAAGGAAGACATTGTTATAAATTAAGTTATAACTCATCCTGAAAATCCGTTA
This sequence comes from Neelides folsomi, assembly GCA_034687125.1. Classification (NCBI taxonomy): domain Eukaryota; kingdom Metazoa; phylum Arthropoda; class Collembola; order Neelipleona; family Neelidae; genus Neelides; species Neelides folsomi. The sequence continues at coordinate 103,233 of JAQGBZ010000116.1, forward strand.
AAATTACTTACTAAATTCGGAGTCGTAGTTCTCATGAAGCCCAGTAGCATCATGAACTTTGAGAGTCAAAAGACCCGGTTTGGGTTCATCCTCCCATTTGAGACTCAACGTCAGTTTGAGTCCTTCGGGAGCCGGCGGCGGAGCTTCAACTTTTCTCCACATGTGTCCACTTCTGATGTCTTTGTCCACAAACTCCGTCCCCATCCCTTTGCAGTTCTTCAGGGGAAAGTCAAAAGACCCCAAGATGAATTTCCCTTCCAAAACACGAACTTTCAACACTTTGGTGTGCAAAACATGTCTTCGGACGTGAAACTGAAATTCTTGGTTGAAAGCCGGCGATGAACCCTCAATCTCCCGACTCTTTTGCTTTCCTCCCCGTCCAGGATAAAGTTTAACTTGGACTGTATGAGCTAAATCCGCTGGGAAATTGGATCCAGAACTCAAATTAAATGACAAGAGTTGACCAGCATTATTATAAAATAAATTAAATCCAATAATTGGATCTAAACATTCGTCTTGCTGGAATTGCGGATAAAATCTTTCTTCGTTCATTGGAACTTTCAATATCTCACTTCTAGAAACTCCTGAGCCAAACTCTCCTTCTTGATCTTGTTCTTGACAAGGCATTTGAATCTAATCAATATTTTATAAATAGTTCATTTAAATTCCTTTATGTTAATTAAGTAAAGTATTCAACTTACCGTTGGAACTACAAAAGTAATCGTTTTATCTGGAGTTATGATATTTTTATGAGGAACTAATTTATGACTCATTTTTCTCCCTGACCCTGAAGATGAAGTCGGGAGCGAAGAACTTCCTAAACCCAGAAAATCTCCATTGAATCCTCTTAAACCCCTTTGTTCAACATTTTCGCTTTTTTCACTATTGGCCGGCTGAATCATACGTTGTTCAGAAATTGGATTCAATTTTTTACATCGAATTGTCAAATAAATTAAAAAGCTGATAGTTAATAAAATTAAAACACTTAAACTGCTGACGAAAAAAGTTAGGTCATTTCTACTTAAAAGCTTCGAAATTACACTCAATTCACTTAACTCGTTTATGTCATATGGATCAATTGCGTCACTGCTCACTTCCAGTAGTGGGGTTATTTGTTCAAAATTATTGGTTGTGGTTTCTTCTAGTATTTCACTTTCGTAATAGTCATTTAACAAAGTTGTTAACTCTTTTATAAAGTCTTCATTCTTTTCGAAACTTTCCATTGTTTAAACTAAACTAAATTGTTTTAGCAGACTGTTTTTACATTAATTATTGTATTTGAACTACAGATGTTTATTTCACTGTTACTTTTTTGTTAAAATATAATTTAACCTTAAAATGTCGAAAATTGTAATTAAATGATTTTTGTATATCATGTCCATTAGAAATAGATTTCACAATGTATTGTATCACAAAGAATTTAGGAAATAACTGTGAGTTAGATGAATAGATAAATGAATAAATAAATAAGATCCATAAAAGTAGCAGATGTTCAATGATCCAAAAACTTATCCTCTTTGACATCCAAATACACATTTTCAAATATCAAATGGGGCATCGATCACCATTCCCATATGTCAGACACTTTCATTGTGAAATCAACACACGATTAATTATACTTAGAAAGTATGAACTTATTAATATTGGAAGACTTTAATAACAAAATGTATTATATATACCTGTATGTATCAAATATAGGTAAATGAATATAAACTAGGTATGTATGTAATATAAAATGTAAAATATTATATACATTTTGTGCCATATTAAAAGAACGTTTGTCTATACTTGTATAAATCCGCTACAACCATTAAAAGCTTCATCTTATAAATGGTACATAAGTCTATATGGTTTACTCTAATGTTTTTTTTCAGAGATTCTGATTTATTTCAATATAACTTTTTACAAGCCAATTTAATAATTGACATCAATTTCAAATAATTTCTAAAAAAATCGCATCCATTTATATGTAGAATTTTAATCAAAATCAATAAAATAATACTGCATCCTATTTGAATCATAACATAAAAATATGATTTATAAACCACCGAATTTGTAAATAATTAATTCTCATGATATAATAAATGTGTAGAATTGTAATAATTATAGGATATATTATATTGAGAATTTATATTGATTGATTCAAATAGAGAAGAAACCACTTGTGCAGGTGTACAATAAATAATCCTTTATTCATTGCTTGAACAAGCATAAAGATAATATCTTATATATTTTAATATTATGTCCAATTAATTTTTATTATTGGTACTTATATGAGTATACCAAATAATACATAAAACTCAGATTTACATTTACCATTAGTTTAAATAAATAAGTATTTTTACATCTTTATAATTTTGATAATTTATCGATAATTTCAATGTCAAATATATAGCTATAATTTTATTTGCTAATTGTTAAAGTAGGCCATTAACGTGCGGTTATCAATAAGTATTATAAATGTATAATTCTATGATATAATAAGTAGACAATTAATTAAATTAATCATTTTAATACTGGATTATAAAATTAAGTAAATGTCTAAACATTTCCTTTTTCGTAATAAATATAAAATTGTAACTTGTATTTTATTCGATTTTACTAAAAGTCAATTTAAATAAATGTATGTACAGATTTGTATTTATGGCATAAACATGATGAGGAGAAATTCGAATACCATTACATTAATTATAATTAATATTAAATATAAAATATTGAATTTATAAGCTACTTACGTATTTTTATAAATAATTACATAATATAACGTGGTTTAAGTTTCCTCTTCGTCGATAATTCCAAGTCTCATTGCAAGTTGTTTAACGGAGTTGATGACTTGCTCTTGAACGAGGTTGAAGCTCATAGCAAGCAGAGCTATTCCGAATAAAAGGTAGAGAGAGCATAGCGCAATGCTTACCTGAAAGTAATTATTAAAAATTACGAGAGAAAAACAACATTGATATTTTCTTTAAATAATAAATTTACAAACTTCCGAGTCTCCTTGAGCTGGAACGAAATCTCCAAAACCAATGGTCGTAAGAGTGATAAAGCAAAAGTAAGCAGAATCAAGAAAATTCCATTTTTCCCAACTTGAGAATAAATAAGCACCCCCAATAATGTAACTCAATACGAGGAATGAGCTGTAAATTAAGACATTTTTATAAATTAATTTAAAATTGAATCAGAAGTTAATTGCATAAATCTATTTAAACAATCTGGATTTCACCATAGCCAAATAGGAACAGGACGATTCCCGACATCTTCTTCCTCGTAATCTGACTCGTCATAATCTTCATCTTCTTCGTCCCAAAGTTCAAGTTCTTCTTGACGCGGAATGAAACGTTCATGTGGCGAATGAGTTGGATGAGCTGAATGAGCTGAATGAACTGAATGGGATTGATGAGAAGGATGAGATGGATGCGGAGGAGCTGAATATAATCTGGATACACCAGGAGGACGAGTGATGACAACTTCTTCGTCTTTGATCATTCCTTCTTCTGCATATTTGTTAAAAAGGACAGGAATAGCTGGATTCATCATTTCCCTTTCAGCAGATTTACTTGTCCTCTAAATAAAAATATGGATTAATATTCTATTGATTATTTTCAAAATTGATATAAAGATAATAAATTGTACATGTCGTGCAGGAGTTGTCTGATGACTCTGATGAGAACTTTTCCCATAAGATCCTCTTGGAAGAGTTGTTGAAGGAACGAGGCTTTGTCGAACGAGAGAATCCACATACAATCTAATTAATCATTTTAATCATTAATTTCCTCAAGTTTCGGAATTTTCATAATTTTCATGATAATATAATTTGAACAATTGAAAATTACAGCCCAGGATCAGAAACTGTAGACATGACTGAGTCAGACATTGCAGAATCAGCGGATCTTTGTGACACTCTTGCTGATCTCCTTATTGATCGTTTCATCTTCATGCTCCTATGCATTTACACAAACACTCATGTTATATAAAATGTTTAAAAAAGTAAGTTATTTAAATGAAAGTTGAGAAAGTTGAATTAATTAAGTTATGATAGAAGATTATTATTAAAACCTCGAAGGAGGTCGAGATTCCCTCACTGTTCTTCCTCTTCGCATACCCCGTCGAGGTTTGGGCTTACGAGTACAAATGTAACAACACACCTTTTGAATAAATAAAAACTCGTTAAAGGAATTAAGATTCAAGACACTACATTGCTCACTGTAATATCTTTATTAGCATATTTAATATTGGAACATTTACCTTCCAGTAAATAAATCGAAAAGCATTTGCCATAAAATCCCCAATATGAGACCAACAAACGACCATAAGAGGAATTCCAATTATTGCATAAAAGATTGTCACTACTTTGCCCCAAAGAGTCTTCGGCGCAATGTGTCCATAACCTTATTACAATTCATAATACTTTAATCTCCAAATGTAAGTAATTAGTTTAAATTCATTTAATTGGTAAACTATGTATAATTAAAATGTCAAATTATAACAAGTGCATTAATGAGAGTAATTGTATGTAATAAATACCAATTGTCGTAATGACAATTATTGAATAAAAAAGTGCTCCAGTGAAAGTCCAATTCCTCGTGTCTTCTCTTTCCGTTCCATCCCATCCTCCCTTTTTCATAGCTTTCATGAGCTCTGACTCGAACTCCTTGTAAGAAAAAAAGATAATATTTAACTGCTGAAGACAGTCGTTAGAATCTTTTCATTCCCCCCAAACCTCAACCGTTGGAGTGTCAATAATAGGAACTGGACTAGTGTAGCTGAAGTGGTTCTAAGCATGGGAATACCTGTAGACGCTTCGATGCATTTTCTGCCCATCGGTCAGGGACAATAATATCGGCTGTCCGTGTCATAAGCCACAAGTCGTGGCTCACGGCTTCCCTCACTTTCGTCATATTTCGCTTCACCTGCGGATTCACCCTGAATTAAGCCCCAAACTACGAGCATGAACTTAATAAATATTATTCATTACACGGAAGTAGTTAAGGGCAGTAAGGATAGTTAGCTTTTTAATTTATTGTTATTTACTAGTATTATTTACTGTCCTCATCAATGCCCTCTATACGATATATATTAGTTATGTATATCCGGTCCTTTTTGGTTGTACTTATTTTGACATTAGACTCTAAAGTGTAATTCGTCAAATAATAAGAGGTGTTTTACTACAGGATGTCTTAATTGGATTGTGTGCTTTTATTTAATTGGAATTTTACTGGACTTAAATATACTTTAAGTTTTTTTTATATCTTACTTGAATCTCATGCTTCCATTCAAGGGCTTCAAAAGTAAAGGCTCCGATGACACAATAGCCTAAAAATTAAATCATTTTTAATATATCGTACTTAATTGTAGGTAATATGATACAGTGATATTTGAATTATTAAATTTTCCATAAATGTTGTAAAATTGTAATTATAACAATGATTGTATTACCAACGACAAGGGATACGAGCCCAACATGGGACAGGAGGAAAGTAGTGAGCGTTTTGCATCCAGAGAGACAAATTGAACAGCGGGATGGTGGTTCCGGTTCCTCGTCCATTCCTCACTGATTTCTTCTTTAATAATTAATTGCTCATTATTCCTGCTTCAATTTTAACTCCTTCCTCTTTTGGTCGTTCCCCGTTGGTCGGTTCGGCCAAGGACAAAGGAATGATTGAGTTTGAGAACAAACGCTCGACAAGAGTTCATTCTAAGGAAACTTCACTTCTTTAGATGGACAAAAGAGCTTTAATGTTAGTGTGTAAATAATGGAATCAACACGTTTTACTAAATTCCTTTTCAAGTTTCAATTCTTGCTGGTTTTCGGACTTAATTGTCATTTGCTCCCCATTTATTTACACAATGATAAAACAAAATGCTTCTTTTTATTTTGTCTGGAGATAAAGTGGAAATAAAGGGACTTGATGGGAATTGGAAGGAGTTTTTTTGCCAGATTTTGGTAAGGTTTAAAACCGCTGTTGGTTCTTTGTCTTTCAATTGAGTGAATTTAAAGTGCTAATGAACAATTTTAGATTTTAGTTAATTATTGCGATGAGAGATTTGAGTTGGTGGTTCTCCGTTTCCTTCTCCACTCCGACTGTCTCTCATCCCGTATTATTAGCATTCATTCCCTTCTTTGTAAATCCTCTGCTATGCGAACTATGCAAAATAAGAACATTAGCCCTTATAGCTCCTCTTTAATAATGAATCGCTCTTTTTATAAACTATACTTAACCACCCAATTCTTTATTTTTGCACACATACTTTCGAGTTTCGTATTTCGACATTCTTATACATGAGATTTATTATTTCTTACTTTTAATCACCTCTGCCCAAATACAATGCAATCATTTAATATTATTCGACTGTGAGTTCATTTCACATAAACAATTTAACAATTAAACTAACATTTTTTGGCATAATTATTCAAGATGCTTAGACTTTATATTATTTGTAGTGTTTTGAGCATAAAATCCTAAATATAATTGTTTTTATTTTTTCATCATTTAGGGTTAAGAGAAAATCCAATTCTAACATTTACAAATGTGATACATTATCTCCATTTGTCCCGCTCAAGCATTCGTATGACAAACTGTATAATATTCAGATTTTATAGTAATATCATGTAGTTATGTCGTATATCAATTTAGTATCATATTTCATATAGCATATGAGAAAAGCTAAATCTGGGCACTTAAACAAATTAGTTCGCACTGTTCTTTGAGTTCATGCAAATGTCAAGTAATCTTGGTTGAATTTTTCTTTCTTTTGACTCTTCCCAGTCTACAACATATGCTCGTTAAAATTGAATTAATCATACTTTGTTAACAAATACACATCCTTATCTTCAATTTTGAATATTTATTTTCAATTAATTAATCACATTAATATTGTCCCATACAAATGTAAACAATTTCCATTTAGGTAATGAATGGCTTTCAATCCTTTCATATTACCCTGCAAAATATTATTTGAGGTACTTAAAAAATGAAAGATGATATTTGTCAAAAGTAGACGGAAACTGGCTAAAGAGGAAAATGTGCATATGCTTAAGGAATATAAATAATATTAAGTCTACAATCTATTACATTCACAATAATAGATAATAGATATATCTGTACATATAGCTACAATATGAGAATGTTATAATGGGAGTAGTAAGAACGAAACAGAACACACACGTTGAAAAGAATCTTGTTCTTCATATTTTTAGAGTTGTCTATTGAAAAAAGTGTTTGAGTGGAGGTAAGACGTGATTTACAGTTACGTCAACTTGTAAAAACCATTATTTTTCAGACTTTATGCAAATATGAGGATGTTGGATCACAACAGGTATAAGAAATGGTTGTTTAGAATCATTATATTAATTTACAATCCTTGGAGTTCTTGCAAAAAGAATTAGGGTGAGTAGGCTGACGGAATGAGGGAGCATTAAAAGTGTTTTAACAAGATGAATTCTTAACTATCCTCTCCAAACCTTTCTGGCGCGAGGAGAAAAATGGAGCGGAATTCGGCGGAGGAAGTTAAATTGACATTTGATATTCTTTTCCTTTGTCCGACGTCGGTGAATTGACACATTGACATTTTCGGTGTCTTCACAAAGACCATCTCAACGTGACATTTTGGAACGGAGTCAAAGTTCGGATGCCTTTGTACATTGGAGAATGCGGTTACTGACTGTGTGAGGATCCTTATTGTAACTTCGTGAAACCCCGAAGGCTAAACTAAAAACTCCTTCCGAAGAAAACAAGATGAGGATTTATGGTGGAGAAGATGAGATGAAAAGATTAGAAATGAATTAGGACTCACATCACAAACATGCTGCATTGGCCGCTGAAGATAAACATACTTAAAATACACGTGTATTACGTTTCTTTTCAAGACGCCTTTATTTTTCATTTTCACATAAGAGCCTTCGATCTATATTTAATTATGTTTTGATTTTCTGTTATAATTTATAGTCGAGCTGATTGAGAATTTTTAAAAAATTTTAGTTTTAAAGTTCCAACTTATGAAAATTCGAAAATTTTAATATGGCGTATAATAATATTTATGTGTTATGTGTAATAAATTTTTATCGTTTATTTCCTAATTCATCCTGAGATTCTATATAAGAAAGAGATAGAGATGAAGATAAGAGATAAAAATAAAGGGAGGGTTCTACACTTCCCTTTCGGATTCATCTCGACGGCTCCTCCCGGACTTTTATCTCAAGGCATAATAATAGTTTGCCCCTAAGAATAGAAGTGTCAACTAACCTCCCAACAACTTATAAACACTATTTAAAACGCTACTTGGATTTTTCCACACTGTATATAAATTATTGTAGATATATTAATATATGGGGAGGAATATGAAAGAAGTGATATATAACACATCATGAATGTTATCTAACAATAAGTTATGCACAACTTTTGTATTTTTCAGAATATTTGGAATTCTATACTATTCATTTGCGCGCATTGTCATTATACCGAGCGAGATGGTAAATCATATATTTTATATGTGCCCCAATGTATTAGAAGGAAAAATAAATGTACATATAGTCAATGCTAAAACAGTTGTTGGTACTTTTTGCACATTGTGAATTCGTCTTTCCAGTAGAATCATTTAAAAGAAATCCCACTTTCCGGCTCATCAAGTCCGAGACAACGGGGGAGACGCGTCGTTCTTTTCATTGTAATTCCTTTTCTTCCTCCACTTTCTACCTAATTATAAACAGATTCATCCTCATGAGTGATTTCTTTTTACTCAACCTCATTATGCAACCTTTACACATGTGAATTTATAAACAAGAAACATTTTAAAGTTAATTGTAATATTGTTACATAATTTAAATTGTACATAGGTATTTAAATGCACCTGTATTGTAAAATTCAATTATTCATTTAGTAACTTTTTATACTTGTTTCAATTATTTTGTGCTGATCTCAAAACATGATTAAATGTATCTTGAATAATCAAATGAATAAAAATCCTATGTTTTGTATGTAGCACTATTAACTAAAATTTTAACAGTATCTCTGTATGAGAATGAAATGAAGTAACCGATGTGGAATGAATTGAAACTAGCAATAAAAATTATATTTATTTCTCAGTCAGTCGTGTCTGCATAATACATTAATTTATAGTTAATCACTTTGGCGTTCATCTTCTAATGTCTCTTAACGGTTAATTATGACTCATTTAAATATAATAAAAAGGTAATTATGAACTATGAAATTTAATATACACTATTAAGTTCTAAATAATAAATACCTCGATGTATAAAATCATCCACACCACGTTAAAAAATTGAAAAAATAAAATATTTCAAGTAATTAAAAATACTTACATTATAGCTGTCGTGTTCGTCCAAATATTGATATGATACGATAGTGCACTTCCACTATACCTTACATAAATTTCTATATAACATACTTATGTAACAGCACCACTGCAGTATTCTTAAAGTTAATTCTTAACAATTAGTTAACATAAGATAATAACATACAAATAGTATGTATAGTTTAATAGATAATTTAGCTGAATAATCTTCATAAATAAAATGAGTAATTTTTAATTGCGAATCCAAAATTAAAGAATTGGAAAAGAATTTACCTAAGAAAATGTTGAATGCATTTGTTCAGAGTAAAAATTTCATAATTGTTGATTTGAGATGAGCATATTTAAATTTTAAAAATTTAAATTATCTAAACCTTGGTCTTCGACTATTTGTTCTCCCAGAAGCCACTTCCTTAAGAGTTTCTGGCAAATTCACAGGTCTTAAAACAGGGAAAAAATCATTTTGGATTGTCGGGGTCATAACAGAATATTTGACCTGACTCACGGACCCAATCCCATTTTTGCTATCCACGGCGTTTCTTGTGGTCACTGGAGCCTTCGTTGTCCAAAAGCTTCCTTTAAAATTCTGTCCAAATGAAAATCCAAGCGGGTCATCTTCATCGTCTGTGTTATTTTCTTCCTCAATTGGTTCAACTGTGGTTGTTCCTCTTATCGGAGCCTTCAAGAATTCATTGTAAATGCTCAATTCTTCAGGGTCAGGGCGGAATGTAATAAAGGGAATCGACGCAGCGTCTTTCCCACTCAATTTGTTCTTACTGATGGTGGAAACTGTGGAGAATAAAGGGGGGAATGGGAAGCCATAAGGCCGAACCGTTGTTCTCCTCTTCTTACTATTCTTATTATTAAAATCAACTTCATCAGTAGGGATGTTATTCTTGAGGAATTGGGCCGTTGAGACTTGAGTCGTGCTTAAGTCTCCACTCAACAGATTTTCATCTTCACTATTTGACATACTTCCTTCTCCGAATTTTAATTCAGCGTCATTCGACACCCTTGTCGTCGTTGGAACAGTCGATTCAATCAAAGGAGTTGAAGCTGAAATGACTTTGACAGGAATCCGTGAAATCATCGTTGTTGGATTAATTGTCGAGATTCTTGATGTTGTCGTTTGGAAATGAGTAAATGTGGCGACAGTTCCTTCGCCATTCAAATTATCATTTTCTAATAAATTCTCACTCGTGGTTTGATTTTTATTGGAAAATTCTTCACTCATTATTGGCAATAAAGTCGTTGAGGATTCAATGGGATAAATTGTCGTTGCAAATAAAGTGGCATTTTCCCTTTGCTCAATTCCTTGAATTAAACCTCCCAGAGTTAAAACTGATTTTTGAAGAGCATTGGCCAAGGTTTGAATACTAGCTGCAAGAGTTTCAATTGTTGTTGCAAGAGACCTTAGAAGAATTCGAGGATTGTTTTCATGTTTAAGACTATTATTGTTGTTAAAATTAGTTGAGATGTAAATCGGTCTTGAAGTAACATTCCGATTAAAGAGATTTTCCTCAGCCCATGATGGAGTTCTTAATAATGGGTCTGGAAAGGGTTCGAGACTTTGCAAGGAAGTGTCTGGATCTTCGGATTTGATGATTTCTTCAGAAGAGAATGGCATATATGGGAATAGTTTGGGAGGTTGGGGCGGTTTTCTCGTTGTCGTGGACTTTCTCGCTATTGGGAAAACTGGTTTTGGGGCTGATTCAAATTGACACTTTTGAACGGCATTGTTAAAAATTGAATGTTTGGGGCAAGTGAAAGCATAAGCTATCCAAACACGATATGAGGAATTATATCGGCACAAATAGAATTTATCTCGACTGGTTGGATCTGGATAGATTTTATTTTCTTTGCAAATTTCCCCAGTGAACTGTTTGGATCCTCGGAATTCAGGCTCCGGGTATCCATCTCCATCTTCAAATATTGGAAGAAGGCCAAAAGATGATTTTGGTCGGAACACAGACTCAGAAACTCCGAATATTCCCACAAGGATCGCCAAAACCTACAAATTAAACACAAATTCATTAATTAAACCTCCAAGCTAGAATAAAATGATAAATCTCGCTCAAATACTAAAATTCTATAAATTAACAAAAATCAGTATGGCACAATTTTTGCGAATTTAAAAATTTTATACCTTTGGCCAACTGTGAATTATATTCATTCTTGATTGCATTTTATGATATGGGAGTTTATTCTTAGGAAGAAATACTTTGAAATGAAAGGTTCATTTATTGATAAATGAAAAGTGTAAAACTTGGAAAATATTGTCAAATGAAGAGGTTTTGAGGGACGATGTGATCTTGTGGACGTCTTCGAGTGAACTGCATCATCTTCCTCCAGATGAGGTTCCTTCGTTGAGGTGACAGTAACGACACAATGGTATATTGGATGATTCCCTCTATTCATCAGGATATAACGTTACCTTATGGTCCCATGCCTCTTCGAGAGACCGTAGAGAAGAATCTTTATTACCTTCAATCCACCTTCATGCACCTTGCATTTCCTTTCGTGAACATTCAGAAGGGATTGGGGTGCATTCACAGTGCAGTGACGTCTCAACCGTTTTATTTCTCTTATGCCCCATCGCAATTCCCCATCTTAATAAAGTCCTAATATATTTTATATATCCGGCATATGAAACCGTTTCCTATTAATCAAATTAATAATCGATTTCGGAGAATTATTCCACAGCTAATTAAATTAAAAGTACAGTAACTCATTCTTTGCATAGAATTATTAATTTTTAAACCTACGTATTTTATGCACCGTTTATTCATTTCAAAATACGCCATAAATCATTTGCACAATTGTTAAATTAGTTCTTAATATTTTTAAAAAAATTCAATCATTTTATAAGATAAATTAAGACTCTTGTTATGAGTAGATTTATTTTTAATACAAGAAAGATGATTCAATGAAATAAATTATTTTATACAAAATCTTAAAATTAGAAAACATTTAATTAATTAAATATCAATATTATTACTAATATTTTCTGATTCTTTAATTGAAAATTCTCCTCCGCTGAGTCCACCAGGTGGAAGGGGAACACATCTTTGAAGTGGCTCACTGAACAGCCAGCAATTTCCAGATGGCATTGAATTATTCTTCGGGCAGTGGAAATACCCGTAGAAAAGCCAAGTACTGTAAGCCGCACTCCATTGGCAATAGTAAAAGAAGGGAGATCGACCAGGCGCTCCGATTGTTGGAACACATCCTCCAGCCTCTTCTTTCTCTACAACTCCCAATGCTTCGTGGATTCCTTCACCTTTCTTCGCACAAGAATCAGCTCCTTCTCCTTTCTCGTATACAAATAATGATACGAGCAAAATTGTCAAGATTCTCTATAATTAAAAGTAATGAGTTATAAAAGGAGTTATTTGATTGAACATTACTTTTACCTTGTGCATTTTTGTACTTTGATTAATTGAAGATGAATAGAAGACTAAATGGCTCGGGAGCTTCCCAAATGCCATCAACAGTTGTTTTTATATGAAGGTTATGTGAAGGTGAGTCAGCATTTGCATACAAACAATAAAATCTGACGAGTTCATTTGAAATGTGCATTTTACCATTTTTATTATTCTCATTAATTATAACATTATAATTATACTGATATAATTGGCTAATGTGCATAGGATATATCCATATTGGTTATTTATTCGAATCTTCATTTCATCATTAGTTAAATAACACCATTTTGATAAATTTGATTTTTTCTCACTATTGTATATCCTATTAAAATGACAATTCATCTTAAAAGTAATAGTTATAAAACATGTAAGATTAATCCACAATCTAATTTTACACTAGATGCTAAATTCCTAATGAATATAAATGCAAGTTTTTATAATTAATTAATTAATGACTTCAGGGAGAACATATCCTCTTTTAAAAGCTTCAGCTTTCTTGCTACTCCCATAAAAATCCATTGGGCCGACAAACTTTGGTTTAATTGCTTTCTCTGCTTCGATCTTCGCCTTACGTCTTTTTCTTGCTGTGGAAAAGACTTCAATGGCCAATGAAATAAAGGCGATTCCAAGGCCAATGATCGTAGCAATGAAAACACCTCCAAGACTTTCAAGAGAAATTCCATCACTTTCCCCTTCTCCCAGCGTTGGACAAGTCGGGGACCAATATTTTGCTGAAAGCGTTTCAAAAAACCGAGCTGTTTGAAGTTGAAGAATTGCCATTGAAATATTGTCCTGGATAGGATTTCCTTGTGCGACTGCAATTGCATATGGACTTTCAGCAAAAGGTTCTCCAATGAGAGTTAAATTGCAATTTTGATAAACTTCATATCTTGTTTGGGCAGCGTCGTGAATGAACGCAAAGTAATCACTCTGAGATGCCTATTAAATGAAATATGCAAAATTGTTATACTAATTTAGAGCTTTGAATTAAATTGCAATTATTTACATTTTCAAAGCCTTCTTCTTTAGTTGAAAGAAGCCCAGTTTTCTCAATAACAGCAAAAATATGAATATACATTTCTCGAATTGGATACTCCCAAACAATATATTTTTTCTCGGATGAAGGAGCTTTTAGTGTTAAATTTCGCCACATCCTATATAACGAATTTAAAAGAACTTTGAATGCGGAATATATTAACTTATTGTACATTAACTTTATGGTACTTTTCATTTTTAAGTTTTTTTTAAATACTGATATTTTGAATAATTATAAAGAACAAACTGATAAAGCGTTTCTTCAGCATTTGCCATATTCCTAAAAAAGTTAAATGCTGTTGAGTTTTTAACGACTGAGTATTTGACGCTTGATTGACTAGCAAGATGTTCCAAGTTCCTTATAGGGCTTTGCATCCTTTCGACCTAAATAAATAAATATTTTATTGAGAACGATCCAAATTGAATTGGAATGAAAAATATTAAAATTTTAGTCATTCTGTCAAGAAAGCAGCAAGATTGGCTGTAAATGTGGCAAGCATCAAAACGACAAAGATCCAATAAGCAGCAACAAGAGTCCGACCCGAAAAAGCTGTAATAATAATAAAAAACAGTTCTTTTTCAAGTTCCTCTCTTTACAATTTTCAATGACTCTAATCACTCAAACAATCTTATTCCGATTACCCAATTATGTATTTTATCAATAGAATGAATTATACTTTCAACATTTAATAACCAAATGGGGTGAATAAACGCAAGTCATAATTTGTATTCGATTAAAAATTAATATAATTTAATAATATACATAATGTGAATCACACAGTGCAGTTCTGCAAACCACAGCATTGGAAAAGATTGTAATACTTTGGTGTTTACATTTAGGAAATAAATTCTCTGATTCATGATGACTTTCAAAATCTTGGCCATTGTTTGGATTTGTAAAGAGGAATATAAAGGGATTTAACAAGTTAAATGGAAATACACTTGGGAGATTAAGTGGATAATGAGATTTTGTAAATGAGATTAAAGATTGTATATTTTATGTGTGTGTTTACCTTTTGGTGGTTCTCCACCACCTTGAGGAGTAAACGAAGTCAGGGCGAACCAAAAACTTTCTTTCAGCGTGAACTTCCTGTGGTCAATTAAGCCTGAATTAAGACTTGGGAGGAATGAGTGATGTCGTGGAAATGAGGTGAGGGGTTTGAGGTTAAGGAGTTTAAAGAGGGAATCAAAAGTGTCTTCAGTCACCTAAATGATTTGTACTTGTGAGGATTATTCTGAGCACTGTATGGGCTGAACTTGTCCAAAAACCTTAAAAGTTTCATACAAACGAATGTCAGCCACAATCAAAAAAGTCAAGTAGAGATTTAACAATTAAGCTCTTTTTACCAAAGCATAAAACCGGTTGCAATTGTTGCACCTGCGATGCTAAACCAAACCTACAATAATTTAGAATTTTACTTTCTTGCACCTACTTTTAATGAAGTTCGTATAAGTGAATTATAAAGTATTCCACATTGTTAATAAACTATAAATAATTCTCACCTCCGCTCGAAGCACAGTCATAAACTTGAACAGAGAATTCTTTTGAACGGGTCGTTTCATTGCTTAATTATAAATAATAATGATCACATATAATATGTATATTTTTATGTATATTTTTTACTTTATGATCGCATATTTAAAAACTTAAATTAAAGCAACTTGAACTTACCAATAATTAATCCAGATTGTTCATAATAAGGACTAACAAAATCAACAAATTCTTCTCTTTCAGATGTCATGATATATGGAGCTACAGCAATGTCGATTTTCTGAACCATGTAGAAAATATTATGAATGAAGTTAATTGAGAATTAAATTGCTTATTTTTTTACCCCATGGACGAGATCTCCTGTCAAACCATCCCATCTTCCATAAATTGGATCTCTTCTGCCAAATCCAACCTCATTTTCAATAAAGTCAAAAGTGAAGTTCATTTTGTCAGCAATTCCTTTAGCAAGTTCAATGCAATAGCCAGTCCATTCATTTGTCTTTTCATCCCGAAATGTCCATGGTTTATTCTGTGTAAAAATGCTTATTACATTTATAGATTTTATATGTATTAAGATAAACTTATCATTAGTTAATTATTAGGTTTAAAATTTGTAAACTCACCTGCACAATTCCCACTCGATAATATGAAGTTTTGGGTCTAAAGAGATATGTAGGTGCTTGTGTAAATGTTAAGGCAGAAGAATCATAATTTCCTACAGTGGATGTTCCATTTGGACCTCCAATATCTTCATATTTAAGTTTTGCTTTCAAAATTACACGATCTTCTTTAATTTCGTATATATCTCGACCTCCCTATTACAAATACGCACTTAATTACAAAACAAAGGAAATCGCTAATTTAAACAAAATTATAAAATTGTGAAAATGTGATTAACTAATTAATAAATTAAAATCAAAAAATTTCTTAATTTTAATCAAAGAACCTCGTTTAGTGTATTAGTAAGAGAGGTTTTAAAAGCTTCATCATTTGTGTCCGTTCCTTCACAAGTAGCTTTCAAAGTGCTGGGATTCGCTCCATTGTTGGTAATATTTTGAATAGCAGTAGAAAGGAGATAAGCCAATTTTCGTAGATACATTTCCGAAGGAGGATTTCGACATTCTTCATAATTACAGGGAGAATTGTCTGTTCGGACTTCAAGTTTGCAACAGAGGCTTTGAGTATCGTCATAATATCCTTTTAAATGGGGGAATGAAATGTTGAGAGGTCGATGAGGTTCAAATGAGTCGTACATGAAAACCCATTCAGTACGATTCCTAACAACTTGGTTATTTGTTCGAATAAATTCTTCAAAATTGGCTTGATTCCCATACAGGACAACAGCAGAGGGGACGCGATAATCGAATTTTTCAACGATCAATTTATTTTGTGCAACTCCGTTGAGAAAAGCATAGCGGATCAAAGTATTTCCAAGGATTAGATGCAATCCACGAGAGACGACTAGATTTTAATACATTTTATATAAATAATTTTTTTACATTCTTTTACATTACATAACTAGCATGTAGTACTAAGGACTTACTATTGTTAGACTATAATTAAGAATTTGGTATAAATGTTCTAACCATTTTCTCCATAAAATATAAGGAATCCATTTGTAGCTTTTTTTGTTTCCAACAATGCATTTGATCCTCTTATAAGGACATCAATCGGAGCATCAACTTTGTAATATGGAACTGATTTTGAATTAAAAAACACTCTCGGTTTTGATCCTTCCTCTTGTCTATAAGTTACATCAACGACTGCAGTAACTCCATTCACTAATTCTTGACAAACTTCAAAACAAATAACATTTACTGTTTTATTAGTATTTGGTTTGATAACACGGAAAAAGACAACAAAGAGAGACAAAAACATAAGAGTTTGAAATCAATTAATACAAACTACTATGAATATAGTTATTTGCATGTTTTTACCTTGATTCCAATTTGATTCATTTTTATACTGAACCATTCCAAAGTCCGGACTTTTCCCAAAAGCGTCATCATAATCTTTTAGTCCATTTTGAAATGCGGATGACCAGGCCAAGTTTGTTTCATCAACGAGTAAGATAATTTTGGATATTACAATGTAATTGGACATTTTAATCAAAAAGGGTACTAATTTTTCCAATTTCATTATGAAAAATAATATTTTCTAAATTTTAGTTTTGGAATATTTTTACAATAGGCTTTGTGGGAATCTTTTCTGAGTTAGAGTATTCACACTGTGAAGGTGCAACGAATAAATTGTCCAATATTGGTCAAACCTCTCATTATTTATTTAATATGAAAAGATTTTAACAAATTTACATGTCATTTCCTTATAATAAGTTATACTAAATGTATCTAATAGGGTGAATCCTTCAATATTCTACTGAATTCATTAAGGTGTTTACATATCTTGAAATATAATGAATAAACTCTTTCGCAATTTTATGATAAGGAGAATAAAAGTAAGTGAAGTAGACGAAAAGCATTCATCGTGTAAATAAAAAAAGTGACAGTTTCCTTTCATTCCTGACTAATGACGAGTAAACGACGGAGAAAAAAGAACTAAAAAGAGGAAAGGTGATGAAAGGAAAGAAAATTGCTTTCACAACCAATTCGCCCACCTTTGAATCCTCTTGGAAAATTGATAAATTTTGGTCGATTTATTTTTTATAGTATCAAATTAGATTTTATATACATTCAAATAAATGCTTAATAATATTTACCTTGTTAGTTCTATAAGGTACTTGCTTTATAAAAATATATTTTGACGATTACATATACCGTCATATACCAATGCTTGATGTCAACAAAACTTTTAAATAATATTACGTCCTCAAGTTTGTATGACAAGAATTTATATAATATATTTTGGATTTATTCGATAATAGAAAATTTTACCGTTTTAACAAATTGAATTGCGTTCATTTACATTAATTCATAAGATTATTGAATATTGATACTTACAATAAGTCAAAAGATATTTAAGATATGTTTAACAAAGTATAATCATACATTTTTATACTTTTATACTAATATTAAATTCAAGCATGGTTTTCATTGGTTTGTCAGTTCTTTGCCTATTTAATGCATTTACAAAATACATGTGTATGAAAAATTCATTCTATAATAGCGACCTACCATAAAGTAGATTTTTATATTATAAATCAAACATTATTTTTAACGCGTAATTATGTATTATACCTACCTACATTGAGTAGTAATTGTAAGCAATATACATATTTTATTAAGTGTATTTAGTATCATATTTAAAAAATTTATTATAAGTAATAATCAATGTTTAACCAAAATGGGCATAGTAATACCTTACAGATGAATTAAAGTTCCTTTAATAAACACCAATTGTGAGACTGTAAATACATAATTTATCTATATAATTAATATAATGAAGTTTTTAATGTTATATAAAAATGTGTGATGTCATGTGTCTTCTTCTTTTATAATCCCGAGTCTCGCAGCGACTTGTTTAACGGAATTAATGACTTCTTCTTGCACCAGATTGAAACTCATTGCGAGGAGTGATATACCAAAAAGTAAATAGAGAGAACACAATGCAATACTAATCTGAAAAGCCATTAAAAAATTTACATAATAAAATCAAGATTTTAATAGGCACTTTTAATAACTTGTCATAAATTACTAACCTATAATAATTTATGCCAATATTGTGAATATTACCTCAGGATCATTTTGTACTCTTTGAGCAGGGACAAAATCCCCAAATCCAATCGTCGTAAGAGTGATGAAGCAAAAGTATGCCGAGTCAAGAAAATTCCAATGTTCCCATCCATTGAATAAAAATGCACCAAATAGGATATAACTGCAGAACGAATAATCAAATTAAAGTTAATATGCATTTTTATGCATATTAACTTAACATATGCATAAAGCTGTATTTAACATACTTATATTAATATATAGAATATAATATTAAATTTAAATGTACTTTGTCAAATAAATTTCATTCTTGAATATAAAATTTAAATAATTTTTATATCCCACAAATATTTTTTAAATGTGTTAATAATAGTTTAAAGAATAAAAGAATGTTGACCTTAAAACTAAGAAAACGCATAACCAAATGGGAACAGGACGACTCCCTGGATCTTCCTCATAATAATCATCTTCCTCGTCCCAATAATCGTCGTACGCCTATTTATATAATCATAATTTCAATTTCACATCCAATTGGTGGTGCATTCATGTAATGGAGATAACTTTTTAAAAGCATTCTTAATCAATATCTTCATTACATAAAATGACCTTATGATTTATAAACTCTTGAGTAGTAAAATGAACTCTTCTAATGCTTATAATAAAATGTAAATGGGGATAATAATATAGAGTTTTACAACGTAGTGTTCTTGAGGTCGAATTCGAGAGAGACGGAGAGATCTCCGAACTTCTGATTCATCTGTAACGACCATATGGGCGTCTTCAGCATATTTGTTGCATAAAATTGGCAAAGTTTGAAAGTTGGGTGGCCCTGTGAAGAAAGGATCTGCAGAGCGAGATGATCTCTAAATGAAATCGGAAAATAAGCATGAGTTATTATTTAAATGCATATCATTTATCAGGGATATAAAGTTAATTGATAAATTCATTAAAGTTTAAACTGGACCTTTAAATTTCAATAATAGCCTCTTCCAAAATATACCTACTGGTTTACTATAGGTAATGTTAAATGAATGAAACAATTCCGAGGTTTGGGTAAATTGGTTGAGTCAATTTGTATTTAATGTGAGGTGACATTGGAAAACATTATATGGAACTCTCTAAATATAACATTAATTTGTGCATATGATCATATTCAAACAATGTTTGCTCAAATTCTTCCTATCACCCCCTCATTATTGGCAGGGTGAGAATTTGGCGTATCTATTTCAATGTCTTTTGAAGACAATTTCATACAATACTACACGGTATATTACATTGCATGGTTGTTTTAAGTTGCTGGTGGGAGAAGCTATCTCAATATCAATGTGAACTAAATGTAAAGGAAGAGTCTATTTAGTGGCAAAGTAATATGAATTATATGAAGGTGAAGGTGAAGGCATTAAAAGTTTAAAAGTACAAGTTTCATCGACCCGGAAAAAGGCCATGTTGAGAATACCCTGGCCGCCTTCTTCGCGGTCAAAGCATTGAAGGTAGGAAGTGAAGGAGGGCAACCTCGAATGCAGGATAAGGACAAGGACAATCCTTGGCCAACTTTGGGAAATCATACCGGAATTACTATCACACCCCTACATAATAAACTCCTCAGCCAGTGGAAACTACATTAGCCAATTAGTAAACATAAATGATATTTGATATATATTAACTTTAATACAATTTATTTAAATATTTAAATTCGTAGAAAATACTTTCATAATACACCATGGAATATTTTATGCTTGTTTAATATGAACTTAAATGAAGTATATTGGCACTTTATAATACTAATAATTTTAACTGTTTTAAAAAGCATTTGGATCACTGCATCAACATATTACATTGTACTTTTTTCCCAATTTTGGAACAAGACATTATTTCATAAATTCATAATACTTGATTGGAGGAAGATTTAATAATTTGATTAATAATCCCACCTGTGTGCTTCTATTTGTCGTGAGTTGTGCTGATTGTTTAATCGTTCCCTGTGGGTTCCTTGGCAGTGTGGCATTTGGGCTCTTTAAGCTTCCATGACCGGTCCGACCAAGGAAGAGATTCTCTTCCGAATGGACTCTCCTGCCCAATACAAACCCAAGTCAACAACATGTTTATCTCCAAATGCCGGGGAGGAAATGGGTTAGAAGAAGCCTTGGCCGTGTTGTGGAGGCCTTCAGTCTACCGAAGATCCCTCGGCTTTCCACTTTAGACATTGAAGTACCTGAACACAGGGTCGGAGTTGGCTGAAAGAACCGAGTCAGTCAATGCTGAGTCGGCCGACCGTTGGCTCACACGTCCCGACCTACGAATTGACCTTCTCATCCCGCGGCTGCTCCTGAAAACAAAATCTCTTTTCATATCCTTCCCTACTCGCCCATTTCTACAATTTGCTAACCTCCATAAATACTCATACGGATATTGTAAAGGCTTTATCATTCACATTGTTTTCCTCATTTTCAAACTTGTACTTGGATAGCATTTATCACCTTTACATTATTTAACCAATGTCAAATTAAATGATATTTGTTCCACTTGTGTGTGATTTACGTTACAAATGGTAATGAATTGATTACACACTGTTTTATCTTAAATATTTACAAATATTTTATAATTTATTATTTTTAATAAATACAATCATTCATTTGTATTTGAGATTAAATTGACACAAATGTACAGACCTGTATAAAAAGATATTATGAAACAAAAAGCTTACCCAGAATGTTTTGATGAAGAAGACCTGTGACTTCGTCCCCTTTGTAAATTTCCCATCCTTCGGGAGGGTTTCGGCTTCCGTGTACAAAAGTAACAGCAACACTGCAAACATAAGGAAATGGAGTCAATTTGAAGTGTGGGGAATTTAATGAGATCTAATGTGGATGGGAACCGTGAGAAAATAAATCAATTAATAATCTTAATGAACCGCATAACAAATGGGAGAAATAATTCAATCGACTCTCCTTCGTGAGCTATAATCTATCCCGGGAGACCTATCATCCGTTCGGGTTGAGAAGCGGTGCGGAGTGAACGAGGAGAAAAAAATATTCTATTAACCCGATATGCCTATCTAATTTATAACATTTCCCTATATTCTTCCAGTTGGATAAGAAGGAAACAATTCGTATACGTCCAACATTATCATTTAAAATTCTCAAATTCCTATTTCTCAACCGTTAACTCGCCAAGGAAGAATCTTGTACAGAAGCCAAAAATGAAAATACCCTAAAAACTCACGAATACACAAATATGCGTTCACCGCTTAATTCGATAGACAAAATATAACTAAAGTACGAATTACGAATCAAATAACTATTCAAAGAATCTTTAAAGATTTTTGAAATCAAAAATATAATACATATTTCCTTATATAAATATGTTTAGAGAAATTTATGTTCATACAAACTTTTCAAATTAAATATCAAATTATTATTAAAGATCAAGGCAATTAAATATTTTGTAAGAATTCAAGCTTGTAAATAAATCAATAATTTAGGTAAGCATTAAAATGAATTATTATTGAAATATTAGGCAATTTTTTGTTGGGATTTTGCAGAACGCATGAAAAATGGGAAAAATTGATAAATGCGTATTTAGAAAAAGTTTTTGGTTTTCGGCCCTTGCAAACGTTCATCATGTGTAGCAAATTCTTTTTTGTGTGCGTGGTATATAAACTTATCCATTGCATGAATTTAGAACTTTGAAGTGATTTATGTATCCTATTTTGGCAAAGACCCTACAGAGATTGTTATTAGTAAATTGAGAACAGAAAATTGCAAACAAGTTGCTCAAAGTTCGCATTCTCCTACCCATAAAGCCTTCCTTTACAAAATGGGGATTTTAGCATACTTAAATGGAGAATTATATGGCCAATGTTTCTTTAAATATGAAAGATCCAAATCTAAGAACGATAAAAAGCATTGGAAGGTAAATTGAATCATCTCTTTGGTTGTAATTGTGAGTGGGCATTGATGGCCAAAAAAGGAGTTTCAATTCTCATTAGTTTCACATGATTACCAAATCACCAGATTTCTTCACACACATTCAATCTTATGACCCAGATCCCACAACTTCCTTATTATTATGTATAAGCACTAATCATCGACATCAAATTCTTTGAGCTTTAATCTACAATGATCTACACACCATAACATAATAAATTAACATTGTACAAATAAATACTTTTTGTAGATAAATTCATCATCTATCATCTCCATATTGCGAATTTATCTATTGTACCTACCTGTACATAATATGTAACTAGCTTGCAATACTCCTCATTGTCCTCATATTACAAGAAAATAATAGATATACAATACATTATATTTAATATATGGCCCATATATTAAGTAAATGCTATTAGACGCATTTAATACATTATAAGACATTTTCAAAATGCACATCGTATTTTTTTTAACTTAAAATGTTAAAGGTAAATTATTTTGATAAAATATTAAAATTGTATTTGGTATTTAGGTGTATTTGGTATAAATGTAATCTTCGTAGTGTCAATTTGAGAGCAATTTTTTTTAAATATTCGTTCTCTATTGTGATTTTGTGATCATTGTTGATTTTGTTGCCAATTGACGGATTCATCATTGTATTCTTATATTAAAAAGATTTTGGGGGATTGGAGCCGGTGGTGTGAATTTGAACATACTTTCCAATAGAGAATCCGGAAGACGCTGGCCATGAAGTCCCCAATGTGGGACAAACACAAAAGCATGAGAGGAATCCCCAGGATAGCGTAGAAAATTGTCACCACTTTGCCCCACATTGTCTTCGGTGTGATGTGACCGTATCCTGGAATTACAATATTAAATCCATCACTTTATAAATCACCTCATCTACTCATTTAAAAAAATGAAGTTATTCCTATAGACAAGACAATCATTGCAAGATGGTGAACATTTTCCACATCTTTGTACTTCAAAATGCTTTCTTTTATTCTTAAGTTGGTGTTATGACTTACTTTAAAATTTGACATCAAATCTTAATTAAGTAAATGCAAGTTCCATTTCCTTTTTAAAGGGTCAATCAACAATCGACCACAAAAATTGACTCAAAATATTCCCTCGCTCAATTTAACTGGGTTTTTCCTAATTTAGGTCAATTTAATAATTAATTAAAGGGGGTCATTTTTGTTTTGTCCAGAGCGAGAGCAATAAAACTAAAAGTAAAGCTAAAGCTAAAAGTACTGACGTTTAAATCTAACCTCAGTTAAAACCCAAAGGACAAACCAATCAATCAAACTGTGCCCAAATGTATCATTTTAACTATCCATTACTGTTTATATGTATTATGAAACAATAATAGTTCAAAAATCTTATGGAAGGCCCTTTGAAGGTTATGGCTTTAAAAACGTGCATAACATCTATTTTGCATGTAAAATTGTTCAAATTTTGACATAATGATGCGAGCTTTCACTTCATTCCCTTTTAAAGTTTAGTATAAAGGCATTGGGATGATGATGATTCGACCCCTTGACCCATAAGTGAAAAACAATAGATTAACAACCATCATATCCATCAGAGCTTGAACCATGTAAAGTAGAGATGCAATTGAGCCGATTGACTTATTAAACCTAAACATGTTCATCATCAACACGTAGTTGTGTATACGGTACTATGCATATTGTGTACTATGCATATGGTCAATGGTCATTGTTTCACTCTCCTGTTAGTTCAACAATGGGTGGAGTCTTACATAAGAGCAGAGGAGTTTGTGTGCTCACAAAGGCGATTAAAATTGGAAATGCGTGTGAACGTGAAATAAAAACATTTGTTAGACTTCACCTTCCATTTCATTTGACTTTTGCCCTCGGCTGAGTGAGCTACCTGTATAATATTTACGTCAACCCTATTATTCATTAACAGAGTCTCCTATATTTGACCAATACAATCTTGAGTATAACGAACTTTCATTAAGAAATACTTCACCATTGTTCTTCATATATTTCACACAATTGTTTTTCTTCTTACCAACTTTCATTTGATTAAGAGTTCTCGAAGAGGATTCTACTAATAAATAACGTTCTCGCTAATTAATTAAATACAAAAATTATATTAAAATGAAGGATAAAGTTTTAGTTGGTTTATTTTGCCTGTGTTTAACAAGCTTTGTAAATGGAGGAGGAACGAAGTGGGTTTGGGGTCAAACCGCTCCAGCATCTCCTGGAGGAGCCAACATTGGAAATGTTGGTGGATTGTCACAAAATCCATTTACAAGTGTCAATCCGAATTCGAACAGTGTGAGCCAATTGGGAAATAGTGGAGATTCATTTGGATCTTCAAGCAGCGATAAATATTATTCTCAACAACAATCATCAATCTCATCAAACATTCCATCGTCTCCTTCAAGACCCAATTCAATTCCTCAAACACCAAGTAAAACTTTGCAAACAATAATTCATTAAACTTAACATACATAATATATCTAAATTAAATA
The DNA here is from genome assembly GCA_034687125.1 of Neelides folsomi. Classification (NCBI taxonomy): domain Eukaryota; kingdom Metazoa; phylum Arthropoda; class Collembola; order Neelipleona; family Neelidae; genus Neelides; species Neelides folsomi. Next base: position 128,594 of record JAQGBZ010000116.1, read on the forward strand.
ATTCATTTAATTTATCTAAATTAAAAATCTTCCCATTGAAATATAATTAGTCGTCTAATTAATTAAATTAATTATATTTTACAATATAATTTGATCATTAAATAAGGCATTTTTACGATGATGAAAAGAGCTAATTAAAATTTATACTTTTTATTATCCAATTTAAGTTTTCTATACCCATTAAAGTAATTTCAATTATGCCATAAATTAACCTTAATGTGACATTATTTTTTTCAGTTCTCCAACCAAGCAGCGGGAGTAATAGCAATAATAATGCATTGCCCTCAGATGCCATCCGGCAAACTCAACCTCGTTTGATTCCCGGAGCCTCCGACTTTATTTCTAATGCCCTCGGAGGAGGTGGCGGCGGCGGCGGAGGAAACCAAAGTAAACAACTTTATTCATAAATTACTTCACTTATTTATGTTTATTTCTCAATTATGAATGTACAAGAGGTTAAAAGTAAAACACCTACATTTATGAGACAGGGAGAATGTGAACAAGAAGGAAGTGCGATAAAAATAGTTTTAAAAGGGAAATTCTCTGGAATAAAGTTCGGGTAGGTGGAGAAGAGATATATGAGGAACTAATAAGAAAATTTCCATCCAACTTGTCAGGGGTCATGTGTGCGGATGAAGAATATGAAGGATGTTCTTGGGTTCAAATGAGGCTCGGAGATAGGAGATAAAATCCACTCGCTAAATTCATAAACTCATATTAATTCAAAGGCTCACTTTGTTCCTTCACACTCTGTAGATAAATCATAACATTTATCAATTTAATTTTCTCATCTCTTCCAATTAATTTATTAAATCATCACATTCCTTTAATGTAATTTGTACATTGCGTCTTTAAGAAATAACCCAATTTCATCAAGTAGAGTACAGATAATAAATAATTAGTATTATGTAGACTTGTGTAGAAATATTTCTTAATCGTAATTAAATAAGGAGTCAAATGTAGTTACATGGGTGTATGAATCACAATTAAACTTTATGCAGAAATAGTTATGTCACTTATGTAGATTTTGAACTCATATTTTAAGATATGGTAATGGATTACGATTAGTTTGGTCTCTTGTAAATCCATTTTTGGATCTCAACATTGAGCTTTGAACTATGAAGGAAAGGCAATTAACATGGTTCAGGTACGTGTTTGCATTTATGGCATCTTACGTCCGTAATGGAGCAAACAAACTTTCGATACACAACAAATTTGACATTTAGCGTGGTCATTTCTATATTGGCAATGCAAGGTAAAATTGCATGGTTCAATTGCATTACTACACACAAAGATGCCCTTTTTTATCTAACAACCTCCACTGCACATTTGTTCTTGTTCTTGCAAATGCCAACCTACACTCAAATTCCCAAAACATACCTGTTACGCATAAAAGTTGGCATTTTGGCATTATCTTTTATTTTCATTTTGACCTATCTATTTAGTTAGGTGAATAAGAATTATTCAATGATATTTAAATATTTAATTTTTGTAGTTGGATTTGGAACTGGGATTCTTGGAACATTAGTTCAAAACGTTCCTCAAGTTGCCACAGCCGCCATCAATCTCATTCTGGGTCGACCGGGAAGTAACGGAAATACCAACTCTGCAAATCCTCTTCCCATTAACAATAATAACAATAATAATTTTAATAATAATGGAGGATCCAATGGAATTATCAACTCAAATAGATGTAAATGCGGACCGTTGAATCAATGTTTCCTTCCTATGCGCCCTTCCGTATGATCTTTTGAAATTTTATTCTTACATTATGCATTTTAAATGTTATACATTCAGATATATTAACGGCAACTACGAATTTGTCAGTTAAATAAAACTAATTAAAGTACTATTGTTAATCGTTAATGAATCTTTTATACAATTTCTAGGGAAGTTGTGATGGTGGAAATGTCCAATGCTGTCAAACATCTTCTAATACTAAAACAATCGACGACGATTTCAATCAATCATCAAGTGACAACACCAAGTCTCTCCGAGAGCAACAAATTTCCACTCGCGTGGGCCTCATTGAGCAAATCATCCGTGGAGGAAGTCAAATATTTGATGACACTCTTGACCTCGTTCTTCAACCTTTCCTCACACAAGAAGACAAGCAGAAACTTGCGACTCGACTTGGAAACACCAGGATCAATAGAGGCTAAAAGTCTTTTCACTTCCGCTTACATTTCTTCCATATTTATTTGTCTTTGGAACATCCCAATCGTCAATTTATTATTTTCTCAATCTAATTTATTAACGCTCCCATAAAACCATCTTATGCCATGCAGTCCCAACATAATCTTTTACAAACAGAACATGATGAAAAATAAACTTAAGTAATGAACCATGCTTGATATTCACAAATATCGAACTTCCATTAATTTTGTAATAATATCATGTTATAATATTGTGGACATGTTGAAATATATAAATATTATATTTGTTTTGCCAAAGTGTTTGATTGAACAATTAAAGGTTTTTTAATTAATTTCTTTTTTATTAACTAACCACAAATATAAAATACATATTTATACTTTTAAATAATGTGAAATTTTAAAACGTACCAATTGTGGTAATTACAACGATTGAGTAGAAAAGAGCTCCAGAAAAAGTCCATTGCATTGTGTCAACATTCTCAGTTCCGTCCCATCCTCCCTTCTTCATCGCTTTGATCAGCTCTGTCTCAAATTCCTTCATTTATTAATTAAAATTAGATATTGGTAATTTAGGAATTCTTAAAAAAAGATTTTAAAAAAGAAATGTTGAATGCATAATACAGGGTGAACCAGATCTCGTGGAGTATTTTTTATCGAATATAACGATGGTTAATAATAAAAACTATTAAGATAGGCATATGATGGGGATAACATTACTTTATTATATGGCAAACTATTAGCTGAAATGGTTAAACCCAAAATAAACGACAGCTACTTTCTTTGAGAAAGTCTTCCTGCTTCTCACTTTCACAATTTTCATTTATCTCATATGGATAAATACATGACCTCCGCGTTTCCCCGATTTGACTCCCCTCAATTTTTACATTTGGGGTCATGTCGAAAATATTGTATGCTCTTAAAACTTGTCTTCTATGGATCAATTGAAAGAGGCAGTTACGTAGGCATTCCCGCAAATCCCCGTTGTTATGTGAAAAAAGCATGCGAGCCAGTAAATGTTCAATTGCATAGATGTATTAAAGTGAATGGGGCACAATTGTCGAATTTAAGTTTAAAAGAATACTACGTGATATACAAGGTATAACTTGATGAAATTTTATGAAATTTAGTTTGTGAATAAAAAAGTTATTCCTGTTTATAGATACTCCTCGAGATCTGGTTCACCCTGTACAAGATAATAACTTCAATTTGCATTTTAAGCTTTCCTAATACAATTGCCAATTTAACAAATCTCTCAATGGGTTATTTTAAGATTGGATCCAAAAGGTTAAAGAGTTAAAAGTATCGGTTGGTGAAAGAGACATTGAGGGATTGCCCGGATTAATACTGTTGTGACAACTTGTCTCCGTAAAAGAAGAAGAAAAGTGAGTGTGTGTGACCTGGAGCCGTTTCGTCGCATTGTGATGCCATTCGTCGGGTCGAAGAATGTCAGCCTTTTGGGTCATACTCCACAAATACTTTGCTACGGCTTGACGCACGAAGCTCATGTTTTTCTTAACCTTATTTATTATACACAATTATTAGTTAACTTCACCTGTCATAAACAATAGAAGGGAAAAGTTGAATAGAAAAAACTCACAATAAACATTAAATAAAAAAGTAAAGATAAATATTCACACAATATGGAGTAATATCCATTTTACAGATACTATTATATTATTACATTTATCATAAAAATATATTTTATATAATTATATTTGTTAAAGATTCTTACTTCAATCTCGTGATCTCTTTCGAGATATTCAAAGGTGAAAGCTCCCATGATACAATATCCTACAATAATGGAAAGTCTTATGTACCATAATATTATTAAGAAAAATTAGGCTTTTTTCTTTTGTAATACAATACATTGCTTTTAGAATCTTTATTTTAAATACATTTAATACATGAAAAACAATACCAACGACAAGAGAGATGAGTCCAACATGGGAAAGGAGAAAAGTAGTGACTTGCTTGCAGGTGGATAAACAATTTGAACATTTAGTGATTTCTACTTCGTCTTCGAGTTCGAGTTCCATCACTCGGGCTTCGCTCCGAATCTGAATCTCTTTTTTCAGGCTCATCTCTCAGGTTCCACTAATTAACTACAGGATAATGGGATCTCACACTCACGTTGGCTTACTCAAATGGCTTTCACAACGCAGGGCATTCATTCTACACTCGCCAGTGTAAATCCCTTTAGGGCCCAATTTAGGATCAATTCCCCAAAACTCTCACTCTTAATTTCATCCTAACAAAAGAGATTTCCTCTTCATTTAATTTTTTTAACTTTTTGAAAGGAAAATTCCTAACTTTGTCAACTTTCAAATAAACTTTCACATGATTTTAATTCCTTGAAGGATTGAAAGAAAACTCTTTATCAAACTTTCGCTTATAGCTTTACTGAAAAACTGAAACCTTAAAGTTTATTTTCACTTTATTATTTTTCTTTTCACACTCTCACAAGTGAATTTTTGGGAGATGTGAGGATTTTTGTAATATTAAAAACTGTTGGAAATGGGGAGAAGGGAAAGGAACGTGGGAACGGGCGAAATCAAAAGGAGTGGATGAGGCAGGAGCCGGGGATTAAGAATATATTTAGAGGAGGGAGTTCGACTCGTCCTGACAGTTGAGATTCGGAAGAATGTTTCATTCCCCCTCATCTCCCTCCACTCCCATTGTGCTTCTCCTGATGAAAGGTGGATAAGAATAGGCGGAGACAAGGAAAATTTGTCTCCGGAGACGACAGCCGTGGCGGGATGTTATCAACCATCCTTGAACAGACTCCGAGATGAACAGCCAGGACTCATTAAATATTTTATGATCATTTCAACAACTATTGCTTTTCTAGCTAACCAAAATTTCAACAGACGTTAATTTTGGAATTTGGATCACTTTACACCTAATAATAAAAACAAATGAGAATCGACATAATAATATAACCACATACAAAAACGATCTTAATTCAACACTGCGATTTAACTTTATATAAACTTAACTAACTATTAAGTAATTAGTTAATAGAAACTGATTAATCATTCTTTGATCTTTACAAGTGAAAAAAAGTGGAATGTCGCTTTTGAGTCTTTTAAACCTTTAAATAGGGAGTGAATTCTTAACCGCCAAGTCAAAGTTGTGAAAAGTGAAATTTTATCATAATAGTATATATTTCGATGTGTTTGGAGTGTAATTTGAGTCGAAATGTAGGATGTGGAATCTATAAATAGTGGTGGAAGTCTGTGGGAGTTTGGAGAAGATCTTCGTTCAAAAAGGAACTTGTTTAAAGGAAGTTCAATCTTCGGGAGTTCAGGTTCTTCAACATCCATTTGACTCCCTCATCATTTGATTCTTCAAGAGAGTTATGACGTCCCTCAGAACTCTTCATCTATTTCCGTCTTGACAGTGAAGAAGTGATGAGGACTAAACTGAAAAAATAATCTTCGTTCCTTTTTTCGCTTACACACACATTTCTCATTTTCACTTGTGGACGGGGGAGCTCGTGACCAAGATATGAATCCAAGATATGATCCCTTATACAAAACATTGTCTTAAACACAGCCAACTTTACGTACCTAATTAACTCTTCGCCCTCTTAATCTCATAAATGCACTTGCTTTTAGATGTTACTAATACTTCAACTACTGTATTTCCATTGTAGCAATGGTTTAAAGCGTCTCAATTGTTGTCATTTTTAATAAACTTTAACTCTGATAAATTGTGTATTTGGATTATAGTGTTGCATATATATTGCATATTATATTATTTATTTAGTACATATGCCCAACATATTAATATAATTACAATGATTAAATTCTAGCCAATTTTGGAATATTTAAGTATATTGATTAATCAAATAAACAAAGATCATTTACCTTAAGTTTATTTTTAAACTTAAGGTAGCCGTTCAGTTCATCAAACTTTCAATTTAAGCATAAATAAACACAAATCAACCCATTCAAAATATAATCGGGGTATAATGCGAATTTGTCTTTGGGAATGTTGAACCGCCGCTAAAAGCTGAAATAAGGAAGCTACCCCATATGCGCTAAAATGAAGTTTTAAAGCATTTTCTCTTCGTTCTGGATTTCTGAAAAGAAATTGTAATTGTTTTTGTAAAACTCGATATCGACATTAGATATCACAACTAGATTAATCTTTTGACCCCCGGATATCGGATAACCTCTTTCACAGGAAGAATAAATATAAAGATCGATCACAATGGTGAGTTAAAGTTGACACTCCGGTTTACCCTATTCTAAAGCCTTGCCAGAAAGTGAGGCCGGCACTGCCCGCTTTCGACGGCATCTTTATTAAAATTTATTTTATCTCAAAAGAATTTTAATGCTAAATGGATTGTTTTAATGATGATATTTTTAATTTTTATGATAATTTTTATTTTATTCAATTTAGACGATCAGCAAGAACAACAAGATGCTCCAGCATATCAACTACCGGATACGAGTCACTCTACAGGACTCCCGGACATTCATCGGCACATTTAAAGGTAATAAAAATATATATTATTAATTGATATAATATAAATATTAAAGCATTTATTAATGTTTAATTTAATAATTTATTTAGCCTTTGACAAGCACATGAATTTGATACTTGGCGATTGCGAAGAATTTCGTAAAATCCGTGCTAAAGGAAAGGGAGGTCAAGGAGAACGGGAAGAAAAACGAACACTTGGATTTGTTTTGTTAAGAGGAGAAGGAATTGTTTCAATGACTGTTGAAGGACCTCCTCCTCCCGATGAGGGAATTCCACGAGTTCCTCTTCCCGGAGCAATTCCAGGCCCAGGTACAAATCATTAATCAAATTGAATAATTAATTATTTTACCAATATATATTTATACTATTATATAATTTGTATAATATTTTTATTAAATTATATTTTTATTGAATTTTAGGGATGGGACGAGCTGCAGGTCGCGGGATGCCGATTTCAGCTCCTGGATCTATTCCACCAGGGTTGCAAGGCCCAGTTCGAGGTGTTGGAGGGCCATCAGCCCAAATGATGGCACCTGGACGAGGAGGCCCTTCGCTTTCGGCTCCACCACAATTGAGACCACCAGGTGGACCGCCTGGCATGCCACAAAGACCTCCAGGAATGCCACCAATGTCTGGTCCGCCACCGGGAATGCCACCAGGTATGCCACCAGGCATGATGGGTCGTGGAGTTCCGCCACCGGGCATGCCTCCGAGGCCTGGAATGCCACCAGGAATGATGAGAGGTTAGTTAAATATTGAAATTCGTTTAATAATATATTATGATCTATGAATGTTCAATTGTAAAATTATTTTTTAATTACAATACTACAATATAAACATTATTAAATTCTTTATAGTACAAACGATATTTCACAACTATGTATTAAATTATTTTTTAATTCTTTCAGCTCCACCACCGAGACCTCCATTTTAAGTGTTACTTCAATATTTCTTCGTCTCTTCACATCTGGCTGAACACTTTTTGATTTGTCTTGTATCAAAATTAAAGAAAATGTTGCACTTACTGTGCAAAAATAACAATTTTCATTCAATTGATAATAAAGGCTAATATTCTCTTTTTTGTTAACTTAATGATTAACTTCAAATTTTGTTATTCCTAATTTGCAACAATTCATACAATAATATTCACCATTTGATCAAATCGCGTTATAATGGATTCGTTATTTGTTTCAATTTATTAAATTAAATTCTTAAATATTATTAAGTTTAACAGAGTAGTTTACTTTAATTAAATTATGTTTATGATTTCATACTTTGAATAGGAATAAATGTTTAAAGTTCATTTCTCATTCTTTTCAATTTCTTTTCATTACCCGCTTTATATTTAATTTATTTAATAAAACGTACTTACAATACATAAATGGTAATAAAATAATTTAAACTGTACATTTACAACGTTAAAATATTAATTTTGATTATAAATACACGTTAAAATTCCTTAATAGTGATTAAATAGGATGTGCTCTTTTTGTGGCGGAATTTGAAACGAATAGACGTCGTTCTTTACATTCTCATCCTATGAGCGAAAACAATTTAATTGACAATTAACTTTTATTTAATTTATGGAAGCCTCAGTAGCCCAACTGGAGAGTTGCGAGTCCCCAGAGGGAAGGCGTTTAATTCATGGGAATCATTCGCCGTAATATCCTCATCGACTTCCATTGGTCAATAATGACCCTAACCGTATGGCAAAGGTAAAACACTACGATCTATTTTAATGTACCAAATGTTTTCTCTTAGAATAAATGGAATCCTTACATTTATTCATATAGCCAAATAATTAAACACCCAACAGTAGAATTTTTTCATTAATTAAATAAAAGACCATAATTCCCACATGTTTTTGCATCGAATTTTCATCAAAAAATTATTATTCACAGCTAATTTTCATGATTTTCATTTTATTTCGAACATCATTTAGCGAGATTCGAGTTTGTACCAATTGAGACAATTTCAGGAGCCGGCCGGCTTTCCAACTCAACTTCTCACTTGCGTCTTTGTTGATTCTCCAATGATTTTTCGTTGGGAGTTTGGAATTGACTGGCATTGAATTTACTTTAACTTGCTCTTGCAATTTAATAGAATGTAAAGAAAAAGTAATCTAATTAAAATACTTTGATACAATTTGAACTTGCTCAATTAGTCAGTGGAACATCCAATTAAACACTACAATTCTTTCTTTATGAGTTAAAAATGGTAATTTTGATGGAACTCTCCACTAATTCTTATCCAGAACAAGTGATGAGATCTGGAATTGATTCTAAATTGCTCTTTCAAGTAGATACTAAAATTGTACTATTCTATTTTATTGCTCCAATAATGATCCATATAATCAGTGCCGAAAAGCATTAGTTGCATTAGAGTTAAAATTGAAGTGTTCCTCCAATCTGGAACAATGAGCAACTTGAGAGTTAAATGAGGAAAGGATATGTTAAGTAGAAAATGTGAAATCTTTCCTTCATCTTAATAGCCCTCTTTTTATTGCTCTTCCATGAAGATTCTGTCGTCGAAGAGAAGCTGAGAGTTTATTGAAGGGTCACACGGGGTTCTCTTGCTCGTATTGTTTGAGTTGAGAGGCCGAGAGGGCAAAGAACTCCAATTTAAAAGGAGATACCCGGAGGAATTGGTAATTAAGCACGTAAGGACCATTTGAGGAATGAGGGGAAGCTCCTTAACACACATTATTTTTCTATAACATTTCCTCTTCCTCCAGGAGTCTTGTTTTGAAAACCAACGAACTCCTTGTATAGTAAATAAAGAACAATCTGAATGAACTATCTCGCATAAATTTTATGATAGGAACATTGGACCATACGTACGTTTATGCGAGTCTATGTGCGTTGAGATATGGTCAATTTACATTTTGGAGAGCATGAGATGATTGAATATATGATACTTCATTATTCATTATTAAAAACTCCATCATTGTGAAGAATGTGTATAAATAAAACATGAATGCGTTTATGCGTGTGTATGCGTGTAAATTCTTTGCAGTTCTCATTCGAAACAATTGGCCATTAAGTGAAGCTGGTGAGAGACTGACATTTGGAGACTCTATGGACTCAACTTGAGCCCTCATGAAGTGTTGGATTTCCCATATAAAGATTTCTATCCATTTAAGTTCATGTCACAAAGTTCTACGCACATTAAATTACTTTAACAGGCTTTGCAGGCCAAAACTTTCAACGAGTTCATAAAGCAAATAAATGAGACGTTTGCCCTTTAGCCCTGGCGTAATGTAAAAAAGAAGTAGGCTTTCAGGATTATGAATTGTCGTAATTTCTAAGTTCGTAAATTCATAATTAACCAATTTTAAAGTGCTACTTCAAAATACTTTATTTTATTTTTTAGGTTCATTTTACGGGGAAATTTTTGGGAGCTACTACTTCAATTTCAAAAATAACATCCAATTAAAATTAAAATGCGTAAAAAAAAGCTTTCAAGTCAAATTCCCATGTTATTTTTACTATATGGAATAAGGGAATAACGATGGGTGTAAAAAAAGGAGTGTCTTCTCAAAGGCCTATTTGACTTACACTGTTAGTGTTATCCCCGTTCTTAAAATTCCTCTCAACTGAAGAAGAAAGAAGAAAATCTGTTTTATGGAATCATACATGTATTTATTGTATATCTGCCCTCTGAAGATGTTAAGGAAAGAGGAAGTCATAATAAAACATGGAGCATTGAATTAACAAAAGGATTTACTTTATAAGTTTTAAATGCTTCACTTTTGTAGTAATTCTTGTAGGACGCATATACCTAAATATCGACATGTATTATTTGGTTAAAACCGACAATGCTGAAAGCTCTGTTATATTTAAATGTTTTTATATAATAAATACTATATTATCCAAGCATAATATCAACATCGCTATACTTATATGTTCAAATATGAGGTGAGTTTGAAACATGTAAAGTCCATTTAAAGATTTAACTCTATTGCTCATTGTGATGTTATTGAAGCTTGGAAAAATTTCCTATTCTCCCTCGTTGAGAGAGATGATAAAGGAATAAATAAGGATTTAGGATTTATGCAACCGTATGGAGCCGGTTTTTACTGAGCTATGAAAAAGTTTATATGGTTGGAGTTGAGTGTGTTGGGCCGCTGGAACGAGTTGCGTAAGACTGCGTAACTCAATGTTTCTATTGCATACCCTTTCCCTTTCATTTTCATAATGGCGTTCTTCCTCTCCCTTCAACTCCATTCAAATGAGGGGAAAAAATAAGGGAACTTGGCTCGATGGTGGTCATAGTGGGAAGATGTTGATTCAAGCTCGAGTTCAATGGAACCTTCCTTCTCCCTTCAGGCCCTTCAACTCTCACAAAATCAGAGGAAGAATTTCTTAAAACATCCTGAATAAAACATTGAACAACTCTATTCCAATTCCATTTAATTTAAATATTACTATCCTTTATATTAACTAATATCCTTACAATTTTAATTAGACTATTCATAGTACCTAAAATACCAATTGGTAATTCTTTATGTATACATTTTAAAAATATTTCCGCTACAGTAAATGAAAAATGAAATGCTGTTTTTCATCACTGATTCATTTTCATGAAATGAAGCTTAGGAGGCATATGGCATGAAATGAATTCTTTTTTGACTCGAGTAAACTCCGGTTGTTCAAAGAGGAAAAATGTGAAACAAAGTGTTCGTAAATGATCCAATTCCTCTCATTCATCATTAGGAATTGAGCGGTTTAGGGAAGTTTAAGTAATCCATCGTTCTCCATCAAACTCCATATCTCGCATTTCATCCAACATATTTCCTTTTCGGGGAAAATGTCCTTCATCAGTGACATGAAAATATCCAATTTTCATTCTCTCTCTCATGCCAACATAAATATTAACTTACATCCTTTCATCTCTCCACGTTAATCTCCTGGTTCTTTTAAACCATACTCAACCTAGATTTGTATTTCCACTCTTGTGTCGCACTTTGATAGCTTTATTTTATCAACATTTATTATATACTTTCTCGACCATTACCCGCTGATCGACGCAAATGATTAAACAGCATTTAAATCAAACAACCACTCGAACGACAGTTAAACCTTATCAAAAGTGTATCAATGTTAGTTGAATTTGAATTTCGAAGAAATTTCTTATATCAATCAGTTTAAATTATAATTGGATTTTATTTTTAATTATCAAACATTCCCAAATTAAACTAGTTAACTAAAGTAAATCATTAATCATACATCGGGAATTATTATCACCTTAAAATTGCTTATTATAATAAGATCACATTTATTTATTATAATAAATTGGTTTATTATAATTCAATAGTTAAGTTTCTGTACTTTAGTTGGTTAAACCAAATTCATGAGTTTCTCATTGATTTACTAACTTACTCTACATTGTTATTTTCTAATTACCAAATTCTCATTACGCATTCAGAGCATTTTTCCCGATGTGCGATAATGGAGAATATCATGGAGAAAGATGTATTTGGGGTGAATGAGGGTGGATTGAGTAAGTAGGGAAGAGAGATAGGTTGTGGTGATATCGATTGTGGGGGATCCTCCACGTGTAGTGGAGGTCAATTTCGTCGAGGTTGTCCTCAGAGGGAGGGAGAAGAAGGCTATCCTCAATCCTCCAGAATTCCCAACGCACGAACATCCTCATACAACCATCCGGAATACTCCCTATATATCAACCAGTATAATCCATGAACATCGCTCCCACGGAACCCCAAAATTCTCCAGCCCGAGTTTATTACCGCGTTCTTTCCTCTATTCCCAACCAATGCAATAAGCTGTTAAAATACATAATATGAGTAGTGTTACAATATTTGCACTAAATAATGTATTTAGATAATATCTAAAATCAAATGCACAAATAACACACTCCTAATTAAGTAATTTAATTTATAAACAAGAAATCCTTACTCAATCTTTATACATATTCCGAAACATGTAATTTAATTTATTTTTATTGCAAGTTAAAAAAGAACGCGTGCAAATAAAAAATACATTAAAGATGCAAATCGCTTTCTCCGGCTTTCACCATTATAAAATGTCTATCTTTATGAAAATTTATTTAGCTGCTTAATTTCAATTAACATTATATGATAATCAGGGGGTTGAACATTTATTGTAAATAAAGATGCGAAGATGCTAAAAAATTAAAAATAATACGCAGGTATTAATATTACGCTGTATTGTATAGTTACGCGATCCATAAGGAACAAGGGAGAGTTAAGGGTTTAAGATTTGCGGGTCGAATTGGAAGTTTTGGTTTTGGGTTCGAGGTGGGCCGGGTGGAAGCTCTACCCGCACGTGTCTCTCTCAAAGTTCAATGTCCCAACTGTTCCTTCCAGCCAAATCCAGAAGTGAATCCCATAATAAACAGAGGAGGGAATCCGGCAACGCATCTCTTCATTCTACTTTTTCACCCACCCCAAATTCCTACGCACAGACTCTTATAACTCCCAGAGACTCACTATAATCGGCAGAGTGTATGTTCCCATTGTTCTCTCCTTTATGGGTGTCCTCGGGTCCATGGAACTGCCCTCCTTACCCATACACTATTATAACTACATCCTTCTTAAGTAATGATACGTTATATCTACGCTTAATTCCCTCGGCTCTTATGTACGTAAAAGGAAACGCACATTTCTCACGACTCACAGCTTCTTCCACTTTCAGAATCTTCTCTTAATCCATTCCAGAAATTGAGCTATATAACAATCCCTTCAATTATTTTCACAACTTTATTTTTATGGACTTGGAACTTTCAAGGGAACTTACAGCATCGATGCAGCCAAGTCGGCATTCTGGCTTTAAGCCTAAATATTACCAGCATGAAATATTCATTTATTATTTACTAACATTAAGTATAGACTCAAAGCTCCGAGTGTTTTTCTATGCTTATGGTTTGTAAATATAAATTATATATATAAGTTTTACTTTCACTAGTGAATTATTCGTACAATTACATTTTTATACGGAAGATCCTATTTTGATATGATTATAGCAAGGCATAATAAAATATCCAACGTAAAAATAAAACTCTTGAGGGATTCGAGCTTTTAACTCTAAAAATTTAAACATTATATTGAGCGATTTATTAAAAATTGAATGGATTGAGATAAAACCAATTCAACAAAGTCATGCTTTTCAAATAAAGTGTAGTTTTTTTTAATTCACTCACTTTATTTGCTCAATAGTTATATTTTTCCAATGAATGAATGAAGCTCAATAAATAAACAAACCACTCGAATAAAATGTTAAAATAAAAGTGACTCGAAGGTTCAACCAAAATTTACTTTCACTCTGGTAAAGGCTGTGAATAAAATTTATGGAAATGAGGAAGATTTGATAAGAAGCGAAACAACGAGGAATCGTCAATAATTTACCAGAATTACATCCAAGATAAAATCCCAGATTCCCTAATCTGAAGCAAAGTTTTGATTCATTTCGAACAGAGCTCATTTGGTCTTATTAGGAAAATTTATTCACAGTAGGACCTGAGTTTATGAACACTATCTCAAAAGAGAGAATTCTCCATTTTCCACTTTTTGATTACTACGCGTGTGGGAATATGAAAAAGTTTAAATTTCTTCTTACGCACTTCGTACATTGTCATGATTCTTGATGGAGAGTTTATGGAAATGGAGTAATCTGCATAGCCCGAATAGGCATGGATTTATAACTTCCTCATCGTATTTGTAAAATGTTTTGTAGATTTGAGGCATTTACCCTTTGGAATTTCATTTATATCCTTCGTGAATATGAGAAAATTTTATGTTTAATTGCGTGTTAAGATTTTCATACAGATGAATCTTTTGCTCTACTCAAATAGCGCTGCAGTGAGTCAAATATATTTATCTTATTACATGCTTATGCGTATTGAGTTCTTTCATACTTTTCAAAATCTAAAGTATGGGACTGAAAATTGAAGATAACAATTTCTGTGCAGATTTGAGGGATATTTCTTTTATTTCCAAATTAATGAAAAATTCCTTCCAAAAATAGGCCACATCATAATAATAGAAAAAATGCTGAAAATGAGTTCCTTGAACTCTTCAAAATTTGAAATAGTTAAGGAATTTAGATTCGGCATGAATTATCCCTTTAAATAGGCCTAAATAACACATTTAATATTTACTTTCTTCAGCCCTCTCATGTTCCAAAGGAATGTATGGAATGGAAATGCGAAAATGCGTAAATGTTTGATGAAGTTTTATTGCCTTTTATAGAAAAGCTTATCCTTTTCCATTTCAAGCTCCAAAAGCCTTCAATCCAATGCGTACCCAAAGACCAAAAAATGCTCAGTACATGGAGAGTTGTATCGCAATGCTTATACTCATTTATTATGCAAATATGGGCAAAATGTAAAGTTGAGGAATGAAATAGACCAACTAATTTCCTTCAGTTTAACTCTTTCAAATATATAAATAAGGGAATGGAAGACATTTAAAATAATGATTTAATTTTGTAGCGTTCAAAATTTTCCTCATCAGCATGATGCGTAAATTTTCCTCTTGAGCAGAGGCGTATTTGGTTCTCAGGACCCATTCCGTACATTTTCGTAATCGGAGAAAGAATGTGAACTCAACGCCCACGCTCATACAAAAACACCAATACTCGTTTCATGAGTTCATGACAAAAGCCCTATGGATGCAGCATATGGACCAAACACATGCAACTCACTCGAACCTACATATTCCGTATAAATATGCAATGTGAGATCACTCAGTCAGTCTCAAGGGATTTTCATGATGGCCATGCGGAGAACGTCTTCTGTTAAACTTGTAACTCAACCGGCAACCGGCTTTTTGAACATGATTCTGCTTAAACCATTTATTTGTTCTCAGAATTGACGTGATGGGATTTACATTAATGGAGCTTATCTCTTCTATTCTTTACTAATGGTAATCGGTTTCTGAAAGATTCGATGTGTTAAATATTAAATAGGAGATTTCATTATGTCCAATGGAAAAGAATGGGAGTCGATGCGAGTCAATGCGAGTCGGAGTGAATGAAAGTCTTTAGAATTTATTCAAAGTGTTTCTAATGACCGTTCGCATATCCGCTCATTTCCAAGTGGAGAAAGTTCCCTTAAGATTAAAATTTACTTTCAATTTACTCTCTGTATTTCCTTCCGGATCCAAATATGAACTTTATCTTGGTCTTTTTTTTCTTTCAACCTTTCAAATTCCAATTCCAGATTTGATCCTTCCAAGAAAAGGGTCTTTTTATTTAACTCGAGCACGAATATTCTCGTTAAATCTGATCGATGCCAATCGCAAAAAGTAATACGACCAACTCGCATAAACACACAGCTCACTGTGATTAAATTCACCTTTATTACAATATTCCTCTACCTGCCGAATTTTATCCATATGGAATCTTTCAAGAATTTATTATTGTGGTTTCAAATAGAAAACACCCATGAACTAAAATCAAAAGTTTGGTTTAATTAAAATGAGAATTCCATATAAAGTATAAAGCCAATAGAACAGATAGTCCTTTTTATTAATCTTTGAGAAAGTATCTCTCTTTATCGTTGTTGAAGTAAAAGCTGTCGAGAATTAATTAAAATATGGCGGTTGTGATCTTAATTTTTAAATCGACATCTTATGATTGTATAGAATTATATTTGACAATTATTATAGTTTATGAACGGGTTTGCCAAGCTTTCTAAACACAACCTCTTGTATAGCATATTCTACTTTAAAGAAACATGGAACATGTCTAACACATTGCTGTATAAAGTAATTGAACATGATTCTGATATATCCATATATATGTAAATCATACATTTGTACTTACACACTTGAAAGCAACGCCCAAACAACTCCTAATGAGGTAATTGAATGAAATTAAATAAGAAACAAGATGCAAATGGCTTATTGATAGAAAATTTCGAAACTATTTACAAAATTTATTGGAGTGTTCTAGTAAAATAATACGTGTGGGTATTATGTTATTTCAAACAATAAATAGATAAATCCTTAAAACATTCGATATCATTTCCACTATAAGTGGCCAGATTTCAATAGCTTTCGATAGTTTTTGAAATGCTGAATAAGAGAATGAGAGCTCAATATAAAATGGAGCTTGCTATTAATTTTGACAGATAAACCACACCGTTGAACGTTTTTTGGGTCAACTCTCAATTGGAACATTGTAAGTTATGATGACAAGCGATATTGAAGCCCTAATTAAATAAACCTCACGTTAATAAAGAGATGAATAAAACAACATGATTTGGTTTGACTTATCATTTTACTGAAATATTTTATTGACTTTTATGAGAAAGATTTTTATTTTATACAGACCTATAACTATCAGTAGACACAAATTCAATTCTTTAGCCTAACAAAAATGATTGTAATTTAATTCGCATATTTTTGCAGCAATCACATATTTACATTCAAATTGAGAACTTACAATCTCTTATCAAATGAGAGATACCTTTACCAATTTAATCAATATTTCTGTAAGAAATTTATGCTTGTGGCACCTTGATTCTCGCATAAATTATGTTCTACATTTCTAATTAACCTTTATTAATCATTCATCTCATCTCATTAATAAAATAATACACTTTCAATATTTGCTCGACAGGGTTAAACCAATTAAAATGAGAAATTGAAGAAATTGATATAATTAAATTACTTAATTAACTAATTGACCTGGGTGGTTTGAACATTATGGGTGGGTTTGAAGTTCTTTTCCTCACGTAGCGGTCGAAAAGATGTCATTTATCTCCTTTCAACACCACCTTGACTCTTTGAATTGTGGTTGAGGCGGAGCATATAGGAACGAGGATTACAGAGAACAGAAAAACCTCAATGCTAAACTGAAGCTCGTGGAGTCTGGGATGTTCAACGAGTGTAATGTGTATCTTTGTGGATGTATTTGTTTGTGTGCAGGGTCACATCAACTTATCCTTTTATCTCATACATTGAGCAAAAATCTCCATTGATTCCCTTCCTCTTCTTTATTCAATTACGTCTAGTTTCATTAGCCAAGATGTTTCTCCTATATGAGATAATATATGAAGATATCCCGGTGCGTGTTCTTACGCATCCATTTTCGCTTCTAACGGAATTAACTGTTTGAACCAAGTTAATAACATAGTTTAAAGTATTTTCCTTATTAAATTAATATCATTACATGGAAAGATGATCAAAAGATACAAATTAGCTTCAATATGAATTCCGACCAATAATGAATGGAGTAAGGATTTGAAAATTGTTTAATATGTAACATGGGTCAGCCCGAGTTGGAAATGCATTGAAACGAGTCATTAAATAATTAATACACAGATTTCCATTGTTGATGAAGCCAATGAAATTACAGAGCAAATCAGGGAAAACGTGATTTTTGCATATTACTCGCGGCCGATCCTTCAACTTCGTTAGCGCCTTAAACAAACAAGGATCGAATGGCCTTTCTTTTGCCCCTATGCCATTTACAGTTTTTACCCCCAATCTCAATTTTCTCTCATTAAGTATTTGTGTATAGGGAATGTGCGTGAGTTGTAAAGACAGTGTGTAGTGCGTTTCTTGCGTTAAGTATGCAAAGACCTTCCGGGCCGCTAGTTTTTCTCATTAAAATATCATTCCGTTCAATTTTCAATGTCAACAATGTAAGAAAAATCCCCCTTGTATTATTAACGTAGACTCTCCTCTGACTTTGACTTTCAATAATCTGTCTGAAGGATCTTTGAAGATTATTCGCACATTCATAACACACAAAGAAACTAGATACACATAAATATTACGCTCCTTTCTTTCTTAACGATTATAACCAAAATGACCCCCAATTGTGTGTAACTGCAGCTAGTGTGTGAATGGTTGTAAGTTAGCGTTTCTTCGAACTTTAATTTTTATTATTTCATCATTAAGCCACTCTTCTTATTGTTATATTAAATGAGACATTTGCGGAAGCTATTTAGATGGTGTAGAATGATAACAATTATGAATGTGGCGGACGTTAAATTTTAAAACACAAGCTCATTCAAAATAATAAAAGTACTGTTTTATTACTTATTAAGTCTTTAATGAAAATATAAATGTAATATGAGCAATAAAAGCTGCTTAATGTCTTTTTGACTTTCATCTACATTGATTGAACTAAAATAAATAAAATTGTGACATATTGGATGCACTTCGATGCTGCTATTTTGAAATTTAATATTAAGTAGCTAATTATACTCTATATGAAACATTAATCAAACACGAGAGATAATATGTATTTTTGTTTGGTTGATGAATATGTCATTCATAAATTAGAAGTTGTTTAATATATAATCCTTATGCCCCAATATTCGTGGAAATCATATTTATCACGTGTCCATTCCATGGTTGAATTATTAAAAAAATATTAAAAAATGCTCAAACGGGGCAGGGATTGGCTTAGTAACCAAGTGTATTAAATTGCTAAAAGCCCGCACCAGAGCACTTATTTAATATTTTCAATAATTATTTATACAACTATGGATCCTTGGACACGTGAAATGAAGTAGACTAATAATTAAAAGTCCCAAAATTGACCCGAATTGTTAATTATCGTTAATATTTAATTAACACGGACTTTAATCTAAAACTTAACTCAGAAATGGGATATAAAATTTGATTTCCCTTAAAATGCATATATTAACTTATATGATTAGAGCGATATATACTGAGCTATAGGAGGTAGAAGTTTTAAAAATCAACAACTTTGCGATAGTTTACAAGAGTTTTGAAGAACTTTTGATTAATATTAATTCCAAAAGTACTTCAATCATCAAAATCTGAACAAGTAATGTATTTGAATTTTTTAAAAATAGTGTACCAGAAACTTATTGTAAGAGGTAGACTGAAATTTCTTTGTGTATATTGATCCTTATTGCAAAAAAAAGAATTATACTGATACATACAAATAAAATTAAGATAATTCAAATTAATGGTATTTTGCTCAGGGTTTAGAAAGAGGGATAAAATGAATACATAAATATGTTAATTGTAATTGTAAAAAGGAATTTTGAACTTCAACACTTGATTGTTCATGATGGTTGACCTCAACATTGAAGAGTTGCATAATGAGGATAGGAAGATTCCCAGAGCAAATATATTTTTTGAGCGAAAATTGTAATTATCCGGAGGTTTCATTTTAATGTCCTTCTTTCACTCCTCCTCCTTCGAATTCATCTCCACGTGCCGAGGTCCAAATGAAGCCCATTTGACTTCATACACCTTTGGCTTCTTCGATACATTTAATGATTCACCCAGGTCACGCGGAGAGGAACTGACTCCTTTTACACAAACACACACATTCAGACCTCACTTTTGATTTTTCATTTCCTCACCATTAAAATCGACCTTAAATGGTAACAAATTCCCCTTCTGTTTGTTAATATGTTAAATAATCTCTAATTGTGACACGATGTTTTAAACTTTCGAAAGCTCAATGATCATCGTGAATATAAATTCCGCTTTGATGATCGTTCTGGACAGGGGTTGTAAAATAATCCAATGTCATTTGGGGAAAATTGTCCGATCAAATATGAACCTATTGTTGAAATAAAACTTCCTGTTGATATCTCCAATCCAAGTTTGTTACTCTTTAAGTCATTGTCATTGAAAAATGACAGTTGTTGCAAATGCACACATTGTATATTTCCTAATTACCTTAAATCCGTCAAATGGTTTAAAGGTGAAATGAACTGATAAGGAGAGCAATGGGTTGACATAATATTAATAGGAATGGAATGTTTGAAGTATAGAGGCTTCATTTTTATTTAGAAGGTTAATATTGCATGGAAAAAAGAGATAATACCGGGACAAATGTCATATTATGTTAAATATTATCAGAAAATAAACGAAAATATGTATCACAATATGTTATATCATATTATATTTGTACAAATACTAACTACATAATACCAATTGTTACTAAAAGTATGATTGTTATTCACTAATGTAATGTATTAATGAGAAGCACGTGTGAAGGATATTGAGATTAACGCAAAGTCTCACTAATTTACTTTTAATTTTTAAACTCCCAATGTCATTGTCAAACCTTGTCTCTTCTTCTTTCATTACCAACCTTTGGGCCGAGCCTTCATTATTTCATTCCATACCAATTTCCACTATTATTTTAATAACCATATTTATATTAATGTGGAAAAGTAGAGAGCTGAAAAAAGCCCAAAATTCTGCGTGAGTGAGTCGTAAACGCATATCAGTATCAACCCAAAGTGAATTCGCATTTCTTTAATTCTCCAGAAAGATTGTATGAAGCGGAACAATGGTCTCCAGGAAGGAACTAAGTTGTAAGTAAACTGCGTGAGATAAAAAGAAGGATTGCATTGTATCGCGGAGATTGGCGGAATGTTCGTCTATATGACTCGCACTCGGAAGTTGAGATTTGGGGTAAGCGGGGATGTGAATGGAGCTCATTCGCACGCAGAGTAAAGTAAATATAGCAAAGCCGGGATCGAGGGCGGTCTAAGAAGTCCAAGGCCTCCACGTGTTCGTCCTATCGAACCGACCATCGTGGCGAATGAAGACGCAATCTCACACACAGAAAACACTCTCCCTTTTACACGACAATCCGGGACTCGAAATTGAGCCGAGAAGTAGAACACGTTTAATGACTATTAATGAGAAGCATAATGAGCAAAATTGGAAACGTCCTTATTTCATTATTATGCAAATACCGCTAATGTTCTTTACAAAAGCTTTAACAAAAAGGTTAGAAATGAATCCATTATTGAAAGAACTTCCCCACTTGTAGGCAAAGTTGAGAAAGTAAAGAACGACAATCAAAGTTAAAAAAACCCAGATTGTGCTTAAATGATCTGGACATGAAAGAAGATTGAAAAATCATTTTCGTATTTGAACGTGGAAGGGGAATATGAATTTTACATGCGTGTAGTGGCGAGATGCGTTTTCTAGATGATTTTGCTTGGCTGCGCTTAATAAATCATAAATTTCGTTGACAAGTAGCATACGAGGGCGCAGGGTGTGTGCAAATACAAGAACTTGAGGACCTTTGATATATAAACTCATTATAGAGGGGCTGGTTCGATCCTGCACCGGGATAATGATATAAATTTTCCATGTCGGAAGTTGTATTGAGGAGTTATAGGGTGATTTTATATAGGACCATTCTATTGAACTGTTGTACGGTCATCGAATGAGGGTGAAATTCATATAAGGGAATCTTTTGATAACTGCGAGATGATTCACACTCTTGCGTGTGGATAGGTTTTGCTTGGAGCAGAGAGAAGTTTGTAAGACACGTGGAGAAGTTTTGTGTAGGGTAGAAGAGGAAGTTCTCGTAGGTTTTGCATTCTTCTTCGTGTATTGGCCTAGGTGCCGTGTAAGTGGAGTGTCGGATGAGAGATCCAAACCTTTTACCAATAACAATCAACTCAAAGACTGACGCATCCTCCACACACCTTTCACCAACTTTTTCTTCATTCAACCCACGGCTTAAACTTTAAAACTCTTTTGCAATTATGACTTTAATATTCCTTTTTTGCAATTTTTGATTTTATTCCAAAATTCTATTATTATTCCCCCAAATACTCAATGATTTCTTTCCAAATATCTCGAATTGTAAAAGCCTAAAAATAAGCTTCATTTTTCCCGAGCACGTGGAAAATCCTCACATTGCAAAAAATAATCTCATTTCTTTTATGTTACGATCCGCATTGAAGATTGCCCGAACGGAAACAATATGTTATGCTTATATAGTACTTGTATACGTTCTTATACGTATATAGGTTGCAAATGCTATAAAATCCAAAATATCTTGCAGCAAATAAATTATGCTTCTCGTTTTATGATCCTTTTATTACCCGCAGTAGATTGGGCCTTTATGAGAAAGCTCCATTACTTCTTAATAACTGCTAGATTTACTTTTGTGAATATTGCTCTGTAGATGAGATAACGTTATATTAAAGTCTCTCTAATCAGCAAATATTTTTATTTTACTTTATTCGATAAAATCTTTCATTTTAAGATTAAAAAGTAAAGAAGAACCGTTGAAATTCACACTAGAAAACATTGGGAGTTCGGATAACCTTGTTGTACCTTCACAGAATGAGTGTTTAAAATCCTGTAAATAAAACATTTTAATTGTTTGTTTGATTAGATAAATAATTAAAATTGAAGATGTGCTTCTCTTTAATTTCTTTAAGATTAAAAGATAAAGACGATCGTGAGAGATTGAGAGGAGCGAAAAGGTAAAAATACAAATTGGGTTATTATTTGGACAACGATCATCGTTTGATTTCATGCGCAACTTCATTTCTAGTTTAATTTCTTATATTTGATGAGAATTGAAAAATTGAGAAGTTGAAAAACCAATGAAATTTGATGGAGCGATCCTATTTTTAGCCATTTTCATCTTAACAGATTAACGGGAGAGAGAAGAGAACTTTTCTTGAGCTACATAATATTAGATTTTTATTGGTAATTTGACCCTTTTACAAAATAGAATTATAAACAATATGCCAAGGCTTCCTCCTAAAACTTACTCTAAAAGCCTTTAAGAGGAAATTGCAGGAGCGGGGAGAAATTTTGCCTTTAAGTAGTTTAAATCGAATTTCCTCGAGTTTGAACCTTCGTGATAAAGATGAACCAAACTACAAATATTTGTATGTACTGACATTTGTATATTTATGTTTACCTTCTAAATATAAATCGAATGAAATCAATATTAATAGGATATTGCATTTGGCATTTCCATTCCTTGAAGCTCAATGTTCACACATTAACTTACTAATGAACTAGAGTAGTAATATAAATACATAAGAAAATTAAATTATGCCACCTGCCACATGATTACATTAATGATCAAGTGGAACAAAATATTTATATCCTTACCCAGAAAGTTAAATATCTTGCAAGTGCGTAACATTTTTTAGGTTCTTTAACTTTTAATACAAATAGATATTTTAGAACAAAAATCACATAAATACACATTAATTTTGCTCTAATTCACATTATTAGAAATTTAAAATAATCTTCAGCATCTGTAGATCGAAGACCTACAATATTATCTTTTTAATGCAATAAATATAATCCATTGATAAAATAAGAAAAAATATTTTGATCATAGGATCAAACTAAAATGCAATTTTTAATTTGAGAGATTTCCTTTGTTTCTTTTGTTGCATTCTGAATGGGGGCAAAACTCCTTGCATTCTCATCAAAAACTTAAAGGAAAAGAAACCGTTGGAAGAGGATGAGTGCATGAGAAAGGGAAGAAGAATCTTCTTCATGGAAAACGCATGAAGAGTATTGCGTAACGAGGCGCGTAACGCATTTATACTTACGCACTTTTCCTCTTCTCGTGCCCGAACTTCCTTTCTTCTTCTCTCCCATTCTGATGTAGAACTCGAGGTGAGATTCTAAAGGGTATTTATAACATCCACGAGCCGACTCTTAATCTTCCTTAATGCCTCATCTAACCCCTCGTTGATACTCTATATTAATGCACCCACTTTACTCAACCCAGTTACAAATTGATGCTATTATAATTAACTTCTCCACTGCTCCCTTTCAATTCTCCTCATTTCCGCTTTTACCATTCAGGAACTTCCAATCAAAAATTCCCTCTAATTCTCCTCCATCTATCAAATCTCCCATTCTATTTCAAGTATCTGCATAAACGACGTATATAAAACTTAATGGATGTTAAATGTAATGCATAAAAGCTCAATTGGAATCATTTCGATGAAACAACTATCAATATTTCAATATCAGTCAACATCAGTTCTATCAATTTATCTTGAACAAACTTGAGCATTCTATTTGTCAGATTAATAATGCAGCCATACAGAGTGAGATATGCTGGTGCTTTTAAGTTTCAAGATGGGTTGGAAAGCTAAACATGGAAATGGAAAGCCAAACTTGTTCAATTCATACACGAGATGAAAAAGTGAGGAAAGGAGAAGAATATGTAAATACAACGTGCATACTTGCCTATGATCCTCCCAATGCATCATACTTATATGCATTCACTGTGCGTGAGATATAAAGAATTTTTAAAAGGAATAGTGCGTAGGGCTTGATGGTCTCCACGAGGAACGTGGTGGAGCGTATTGACCTCACGGAGAAGAGCTGTGGCTGAGGAGGAGAAGCACCCATGGGAAAAACATTCCTACTTAACCTTAGTCAAGGCTAAATCACTTTTTGTCCCTCCCCAATACACACGCACCCTCTTCCCATGACATTACATGTATGAGGGCCCCAATGGACGACATTCAAATTGTATTGAAGGATTGGAATTCTTAATTCTTATCAACCAACCAATTGAACCATTTGGCTCTATTTTGTAGCGTGGCGTGGCATAACATTTTTATTTATTCATAACATTATTCAACATTCAGCAATAACTAGCAAAATTCATTAAATGAAATCAATATTACGAGAAGTCTACAATACCAATAAAGAATGTCCACGAAACGTAAATGATTCTCAATGCATTAGTTGACCGTTTCATCGTTGCGTTCATTAGTATGAATATATTGTGTGTATTATAAAATATTAAATTTTCATGTTGCATTATAGTTTAATGCTTGTTTAGATAAAATTTTGTTTTAATTAATTTTTATTAAACTTTATGGAACAAATGGTTTCTTTCAGCGTACGTAATTAAATTAAATATAAGACGGTAAACATAAATTACATTTGTAATTTCTAGTAGAATACCATATAAGAATATAACATACCATACACATGTATACATATAACACAAAGGAAGAATGAGGAGAATCTATGTGGAGAATGTAGGATAATGTATGGAAGTGAGTGGTTGGAGGTCGAAGGTCGTCGGTGGACACGTGGAGAGGCGGGTATAATAGTTGGGCGAGGGCAACTCATTCGCCCAAACCCCCAAACGCACCCACGCGGATCCACCCAATTACATACATACGCACTCCTTCCGAGATCCTCAACCTTCCTCTGACGAACGAACACTTTGCCAACAAACCCTTTCGCATCTTTAGCATACACACACGCATCTTTAATAAAAGTTAACCTACGCTCTTCCTCCCTTCATCTACAGTTCATTATTCAATTCGTTGCCTCCGCATTCTTTCTCTCATCTGCCTGATTGAAGCTTATAGAAGGAACCATCGATACTCATGAAAGATTCATAATGGATGTTATATCATTCACAACTGATTGAATATATTTTTATTACTTTTGTTTATTTATTTCTATAAATGAAAAAACATTTATTAACAAACATTAAACATCAGACATTAATTAATATAAGTATATAGTACAAGTGCATTTACTATTGATTATTACCTATATTATTGGCACATGGTTTATGATTTGACATTATTTCAAAAAATTATCAAGCCGTGGGAAAAGATGACTTGATGAATATAAGATGATAAAAAGAATCTAAAGGCAAGGACTCTCAAGAAGGAACTTTTGAGGATCTTGTGAGAAAAACTCATCGATGCGTCGAAGGCGGAGGAACGAAACTCCTCCTTTAAAGAACGACTCTTGTGTGTATCTCCTTGTAAGTGAGGTAGGATAATCTTCCTGGGGCAAAGGAGTTGAGGGATGAGAAAGGTGAGACTCCACACCCAACACAATATCCTATACGAGATTCATTGAATAGGCAAAGCAGGGATAGGATTTCTCTATGCGAATAGACGCATCTTCTTAAAAACACAACACACATTAATGCTTTTTATGGAAGGGCCCTTTTAAAAACTTCGTTTCATTCTGGCAATTTACTCCGCGTACATACTAAATAGTATACGTACGCACCTGAACATGTCATTCATTCGGTGATTTGAATGAAGAAAAATTTATACTATTTCGTCTTCATATCGATTCTCCTGATCACGCCTCTTCAATGTTGCTCTCTTTCTGATACACGCACAATTTTAATCATGAAAATGGTTACTTTATTCTTTAAGTACAAGAAGAATAAATTGGGCACTTAATGAAATAAAAAATAATTTTTGAAATAAATTAAAATGTAAAATAGTTAATAAATAACTTAATCGGCATTTTACACTATTGTATTATCATTGTACGTATTTTACATAGTATTTAGAAATCAGCATGAACAATTATCTTCCCATATTATGTATTAGCATATATGAATACATATTGGTGTATGAGGATGGGTATATATAAGAGTGATTCGGGGGAATACGGGAGATTTCCAGGTAGTTTGGATCGGGCGTCGTTGGTTGGTCTCGTTGGCTGTGCTGGCTTTCCTATTCCCTTTCCTATAAACACGGCTCCACTTTCCTCGCTCTCCTTCAGTAGGTGAACGACGGTCGAGGGATACGTTCGCGTTATCCCCGCTCCTCTAAAGGGAAAATATAAACACAACAATCAGACACTTGTACAGTCCCTACTTTAACTGTATTTGTAATTCAAAAGGTGCTTATCCTCATCCCCCGATTTATCCTATTCACTAATTCAACGATTAATTAAAGAGACACTTTCGTGCTCAACCGTTCAACAAAATCGGACTTTACCAGCCAATTCTGTCTATTTCGAATAAACTTCTCCAGTAACTCTTCACATGGTAAGACACAATTCCATTCAACATTTTTATTATAAATATCTCATAATTACTCCTCCGTACATCTCCACAAACTCATATTATTTAAATTAATATAATGCATTTATTTCTCGTTTTTTCATATTTTTCTCCACTTGTCAGAAATCCTCATTAGCAGTATATTTCAGCCCTTATATTACACGATTATATTAATTGGATCCATATTATAAAAATGAGTTAAAATGGGAAATATAAATATAAAAGATATGAACAGCGCCGGGGTGAAGGTATTATAAAAGATTACATTGGGAAAGGCCTACTTAGGGATTGTTCGAATGCTCGCGTCGGGGCCCCGGTCGGCACGTGTAGCATAAAGTTCCTTTGGGTATGTGAGGTCGGGGAAGCTCTTGATAGGCAAAACGCGTCTATGCCCATAGCCACCACCCTACGCCCATATCTTCCCAATGTTCTGGCCCGGCTCGAAGGAAAGGAATCTCTTCTTGCTATACACGGCTGGGTATATAGGGAGCAGCGCCCTACAAAAACTCTCTCTGCTACGACACCACCACAGGGGCAAAAAATGGTTTGACTCCACGTGGAGGCCTAGCCAGGATTCTTATATCTCCAAGACTAGACCCATAGCTTCCAGTTCTTGTATACAGGTCTAGCACCCCATAGCTCTTCAGCTCTGGGTGAATAATAGTGAATGGGCCAACGTCATATTAGATAGAGGTTGCCGAACGACTCTTCCACACGGCCAATGCATTATTCTCCCCCTCCAGTGTATATGTTTTCCTTCACTTCCCCCTACTTACATTTTCCCCTCTCGTTGGTATGTACGTAATCGTATTTAACCTTTAGCGGATAGTTAGATGTAGATGGATCATACCCGATGAAGGAAGCAAAAGGTACTGTATGTACCTAGTTTAATGAACCACTTTAATGGTCACAAATTTATGTTAATTGGCGGTGCGGACAGACTTTTCGGTCGTGATCAAGTTTGTAGTAGTTCACTCTTATATAGGTATATGAGTATATGGTTTGGTATGACACTTAAAATTGCACTGTATTAATATTGTAATTGTAACAGCTTATTGAAGCGAATAAATTAATGAATTGATTCAACAAGATGAGTAGTTTAAAATGCTCATTTTACATGAAATTTTCAGATAATGTAGTGCATTATATTTACCATATTTAAAACATTTTGGATAAACCACATATAATCCATTCACCATATTTATAGGACCGCTTTTGTCGTGTAAATAACTTTTTTTTATTAATCAACCAATTTTCATGAAATTTGAACCCAATATGTAGAATATCATGTAGTTTAAGGGGAAAAATGTTGGGTGTCAAAGGTTGGCTTAAATGCACTTCTTGAGTCGATATCACTAAACATCAATCGCAGCCTTTTTCACTATATTAATCATTTATAGAGTTGGTTATGATGTTATATCGAATGGTCAACATCCAGTTCTGACCTAAATCCATTAGACAACTAAAAATATGGTACCAAATAGCCAATGCGAAACCAAATTAAACAATCGAATCATTAAAAAAGCTTAAAATATAGAATGGGAAATATTTCCAATGTAGATAATCCGCTCGCGATTGACGATTGGCGACCGCGACTCAATAAGTGCATCGAAGCTGATGGGTCGACTTTTGACACCCAAGCTTTTTTGTCTTAAACTACATAAGATTATACATATTAGGTTCAAATTTCATGACAATTTGTTGATTAATAAAAAAAAGTTATTTATATGAGAAATAGCGGTCCCGTAAATATGGTGAAGGAATTATACCATACATATTTGGTTAAATGGGCAATATATATGTATGTAATACAGTATATGTACAATAGTACATACCTCACAAGTTGTATTCCTTTACTTGCATTAAACTTTTTACAAAAATTGGGATGAGACTTATGATGAGTTAATGAGTTAAACTACTTATTTATCAATACGATTAAAATGTAATAAAATATTAAATGAATTAGTTACAAATGGAACACAAGGGAGAATGAGAAAAGTTTGCACTCGAGTTTTCTGCATGAGTTTTGGAGGTGATTTGGCACTCTTTGAACTCGTATAGCTGGTAAAGAAAAAAATTGGCGAATGCATAGCGGGCTTATAGACAACCAAGTCGCGAATACGCAATACAACTTTGAGCCTTCGCGAAATGGGTCTTGTGTGTAAAAAATCTTGACCTCTCTTAACACAAGTGAGATTATCCTTTTCTCGAGCCCCATCCTCTCTGCATCCCAACCTACATTGTATAAACGAGGAGTTCGTAAACACACTCATCCTTTGCGAATCTACTCGCAAAAAACTCCCAACACAAATGCTCGCATTTTATGGCCTTCTTTCTTTCAGTTCTCCCCACTTATTTTCTCATTTTCTATTATGCATTATGAATTGTTATTGTTTATCTCGCTCAATAACTCTTTTACTCCCAATTATAATTCGTATTAAAGTCTGCCGATTATTGGGAAAATGTTTACTTCTCTGTTTACTTTATTCCATTACGTATAGGTGATCGTACAATCGTTTAACATGCAGACTTTAATGTATAGGGCAACATGATAAATGATGGGAATTAAAATTAAATAAATGCTTGGCACTATCAACTTGTTACTTACTTAGGTATATAAAATAAAGTGGTGATGTAAGCAATAAAACATGTTACTAAATAGATTTAGACGATGGACAAGTTCTCATTTACATATTTGGAATCCAGATTCGTTTATTTTAAATTATATTTGATTAATCAACAATAGTCAATTAATAAGTTTGGTCATCAGAAGCCAAGATGGAATCTTAACTGAATGCCAAACAAGTTGTGTTGAAAGTTCACATTACTGTCGATTATTCAAGTTTTGAGATGAGATACGATATGTTTAGAGAATACTTCAATATCAACACTCTACCAATACAGTTTCTATTTTTTGCATTGACGGATTTGGGAATTTTTGCTCAACTTTCTATTACAATATTATAGATGAATGATCAATATTTCCCAATGGATAAATCTATTTCCCAATTGATAAATCTATTGTGCATTTGTTTGTTGTTAAAACTGTTTTCCCATAAAGTGCCAATTTTAACAACATTTACCTAATCTCATTTTGATTTTGAATAAGATTCTTGCATATTTAGTATTCATATAAATGTATGACTTTTGATTACAGAAAATATTTTAATATATTTTAATTCGCTTTACATCATGTTTATTGTTTTTACTGACTGACTTTAATGTTTATTTTCCAAATATTCTAAAAAAACTTGGTGTTAATATAAGTACACCAATACTCTCTATTCATACATCCTGTTCATAATGATAAATATTTTCTTTAGTTGGCGACTCTCAATTCGTTTACATGGCAAATGCACAAAAAACAAAATTCTTGTGGATATTTTACTTTTACTACATACAAGCACAATTGTAAGTGCACATGGATTTTTGCAAATTGAAGCCATGCAATGCATTCGGTTCATTTAACACTCCCAGACTCCGCAGATGTTTTCGCTGAATTCCCCCATTACTTACTGAGAAAAACAATAAAAATTGTTAGCTCTCTAGTCATAAAACTCAGGATATAATATACATAACATGTATGGTATCGTATGTATAGTTATATTAATTATATATCCCTCGTATTAAATGCTAAAATTTAGTATTTAAAAAACTCTTGCAATGGCCAGAGCATTAAACAATAGATACATTTTTGTTCGTGAATTAACAATAAGAATTTTTTTAAAATTGAATCAAACCGGAAGTTTAACACAAGTTGAAAGAACTAAACTTGTGTAATTTGCATATTAAATTTACCAGCCAGTCCCCAATTATCCCATGTAGTCTCTGTATATTTATGTACAAAATTATCTCTATACTCATCTTAATGCATAAGAGTAAGTATGCAAACATGTGCAAAAATTGTAAAAGAGTTCGTTAGTAAGTTTGGTCTTTCTCCAGCCCTTATGTGAATTGGATTTTTCTAAATCCTTCGAAGTCTGACAGGATGTGAAGGCTTAATTATATATGACTTGCATACACTCCAGCATTGAGTACGAGATGGGAGATATGCAAATAACATGCTGGAAATTTAGGTTTGAGGAATTGAAGAAAGGATTGACAGATTTAAGTAGAGCAGAGCGTGTTTCCACCACCGTCTGTTCTTCGCCCTATTATTGAACAGACGCCTACTCAAGGAGAAAGAATTGGCTTAGGTTAAGAATTCTTAGTTATGTAGTACTTTTAACAGCCTCTAAAATTTTCATGAGTTCATTGTACAAATCCTATTACCCCTCCTCACTACTCTCCCGTTTTTATAGACATGTGGAGATTCAATCGCCCCATTCAAGTGGAAAGTTAAAAGTTAGATTAGATAGCACAAATACCTAAATGTTCTCACAAGTTATCATAATATAGTAAGACGCCGGGTAGAACACAATAAATTTATATTGTTTTTATTAAAGGCCTTTGCTCTCCAAGATTTAAGAAATTCAATCTTTGTTCTATTTATCTCAACAACTCTCCTTTTAGATTCTATTTATTTATGCAGAAAAGCCAACTTATTATTCTCGATGTGCCATTTTGTTTTATACCCAAGAATTGTTTTGCGTTTTGAAATTCTTCATTTGATAAATATTTCGTAATTTGAACCTTTAATACATCGTTTTATCTCGAATATTTGACATTTAAAAATAACGTGTGATTATAAAGCATTTTATAACACAATTCACATATTAGTTATTTTCTTAAAATTAGTGAATTTGTTTAACATTTTTATTATTGTAGATTAACTAAAATTATTATTATTAAATTAGATTATTAATTATTAATTTTTTAGTTCAATAATAAATCTCTCGTTTATAATTCTTCAATCTTGTATTAAGTACTTACATGTTTTGTTTAGTCATTTGTGAGTTCATTCTCTTCCAACCCAAATTATTCAAAAAATGTTAGTTAAATTTAATGGTTGTGAGGATTCGTTATTGTGGAGTCATATTCCATCTCTCTTAAAGGAAAAAAGTGACTCATAAGAGGAATTGTTCAGTTATTTATGGAATATGTGTTATGGATGTAACGGTAAGATGACCTTTGAATTTGTTGAATGTTCATCGTTCAAATATACATACATTGGAAAGGGTGTGCTAAGAAAGTTCTTCAACTCACACCACAATTTTCAAAGATTTGACCTACTAACAATGCACACACAAAAATACAACTAAAATTAGACGCCCAATAAGAGAAATCATATAAATCATTTGCTATATGATAAAGTCATTTGATAAAACTTTCAATGGTCAGTTGAAAGGTTCATAAACGCCAAATAAACCCTATTTAACCAACCCCAAACATATTCTTTGCTTATATGCCAAAGAATGATAATTATTTCGCTGTACCCAACGACTTTAGGCTTCGGCTCATTTGGCTATTAATATGGGTTAAACAAATATGTATTTTCACACATCATATTTATCCTATGCTTTTCCATATCCCAATATATTTATGTTTCAAGACGCACCATTTAATATATTAAGGTAGTCACTCTCTCCCTTCAATTAGCGTTAGTTTCTTATCCTAATGAAATATGCAAGTAATGTGTGATTAGTCCACTTACGAGTATATTTTGGTATATCTCAATCCGTACCTTGAGAAAGACGATTTAACAACTTCCTCAATACTGAGGACAAGAACAAAGAGATTAAGTAAGGGAAGTGTGTCATTCTCTTTACAAAGCCAAGTCATCTTTTCATATCTTAATTTCACTTCACTCGTTCAGTCGCGACTCATGCAATTGCTCATCCTTCATTCGGCTCGTAAATCACAACAGCCCATATCCTTCGATTTTAAGCTTAAACTTGTACTATACTTTGGCCCTTGGATCACATAAACTATAAACATTAATAATACATTAAAATACTCAACGCAAGAGATCTCAATTCTAGCCATAAAATCAAGAATTAAATCTAATTGTTTTCCTCTTATGTAATAAAAGAGTTAGTTAAACTGTTATTAATACTCATAATTAAAATGTTATTTATAGTAAAAATTGAAATAATTAAATTTTAATATATAAACTTTTTTATTGTTCCAGGTTGACGAGGAACCAAGTTGAATAGGGGAAGAATGGAGTTTTTGTCGTCGAGCTTGTCTTTTCCTATGTTCCCAAGAGAAGGGGAAAGCGCGAGAGAAGTGGGAGGTCAGAAATTGGTCTGTACTCCGGAAGTGAGCCTTTACCAGTACGAAGGTCGAGGCGGGGATGAGAAAGCTCTTCCTCCAGGATTCCAATGCGGATTCTGTGGGAAAAGCTTCCAGCAGAAAAACACGTTCCAGAACCATCTTCGATCTCATCGAGAAGGAGAAGACCCCTACCAGTGCGACATTTGTGGAAAAACTTTTGCAGGTAATCTTTAAATCCTTGTACTAGCGATAAGTTATTAGCATTATAGGCTATCGGATAACGATCATTTTTTATATTATAGACAGTATAAAGCATTCAAAAATGTGCAGCGTTAATGTGATTTATTATAAGGAACATCCTTTAATTATGTTTGAATATATTTATAAGTAGATTAATGAAAGCATAAATTTCAGAAGGCTATGAGAGAAATCGAGGCAGAGTATCAATAAGATAGCAAGAGTCAAGGAAAGGACAGGCACGTGGCGCATAATAACAAATGCATATGCTATTGTTATTATTAATTCAACAATTATCTGAACAGATTCATTCGGCATTATGGAATTAAAATATGTTAACCATTCGGCAATGCGTTTGCCTATAATACTTTATGATAAATTTGATATCCAATACATATGATTTACATACAAACCTATATATTTAATAATAGTAGGCTTAGTATGTACATAAAATATTTATAATCAATAATCACAATCACTATTTGGAGTAAAATTCAATATAATTTTTATTATAATCTATTTTCTCTATATAATTTATATTGTACATATCATTTGTACTTTTATTGTATAATTTAATTATAGGATAAATATCAATTTTATATGAACATAATTCACTTTAATAACTACGTAGTTTAACGATATTAAAGCAAACTAGCAAGTGCATTTTATAATGTTTATAATTATAAAGTATGCTAAAAGAGAACTACAATATGTATTTAGTATATGCACAGGAATCTTTATAACATTTAAATGAAATGTTGATTTGGTCTTATTGTTCTCGATGTAATACTTTGTAACTTTAATACATTTAATACATAGCTCAATAGAGTGCATAAATATGTTGTAATGATTATTTCATGCTCTTATCAAAAGCACATGTATGTATTTAAACTAAATATGATAACAACAAGGTTCATTTCTCTCATACATATGGTATAATCTTTAATTGTAAGTATTTTCTGAAATAGTTGCACAATTTACCTCTGCATACAAAGCTGGATCTGTATAATAACAAATACACCTTGTGTCAAAGTACAATTAGAACTGATACTCCGATACTGATACATAATGTTTTTTATAGTTGTACTTACATAGATAAATACACAAAATATTGCGGAGAGCCATTTTGAAACTATGTCATCTCTTTTTGATTGAGGAATTTTTCATTATTAAATACATTGTTTGGTATTTAGAACCCAGAATTTGAGCCCAGAATTTCCTTTGAGAGATTACACAAAATAATATTTCATCCTTGAGTTCATTTCAAATATAATTGTAAGGTATACAAATTAAATACAAATATAGATGAAACATTGTATCAACACATTGATCCTTTTCGGTATACCTTTTAAGTAATTACATTTTGTCAGTAGCCTTCGACGCCTCAATCTCTCTTTTGTCCATCTTTTCTTTTCATGCTGACATGATTAAAACGCATGTTCTATATGTTAAAAAAATTGTGGTAAAATTTTTAGCAATTAGCAATTAATTGGAATATTTAACTGCTAAATGTAATATGATATATTTCGCCAGAACTTGCTGCTTGTGGTATCATTTCCGAAACTGACTATGAAATCTTTTTAAAATAATTAAAGTCTGTTCAATGAATAGTGAATTAACTTTAATTTGCTCAAAAGAATTCCTAAATAGGATAAGACTCCAAATAAACGCAATTAACATAACATATGATAAAAAATTTCATTCATTCAAATTAATTTATTCTATTTTTAATTTTAATAAAGGATATAGATTTATCATTTACACGATGAGTAAACATTTTGCGGTTAAGGCATTAAAACTTAGTTATCTTTTAAGCATGTATTTAAATTAAAGTATAACAAATTAGACCGGAATTAGATGACGAATCAGATTTAAATTCCAAGGAACGAAGAATGAAAGTTGAACCGCAAAAACGGTTCAATTTTCCACATAAATAAATACAGATATTTATAATGAACTGATTGAATGGACTCAACTCATTATTTTCCTTATCATCCTGTCCTCAATAAATGATAGGAGTTTAAAATTAATTCATAATATAATATATTTGATAGTTCTTGCATATTTGTTCCATGCTCAAAGATTGACAAATGGTCAGATTCCGCAAATTGGTAATATTGGCACATTGAAAAGACTATTTATTGACTAAAGCCATTGATAAAAATGCAAATAATATGAAATAAACATACGTCATGTATTGTACAGAGTGATTGTAAATGACATATCATTCAATATATTAAACTCCACCTCTAATACATTAGCATATTAATGATAATAAATACATATCATTATTAGTTTGTAGCTCTGTGGTTAAAATTGACGTTGGGAGTTGATTACGTGTGTAGTGAGGTAGGAAGGCTTAAGAGATAAGAACATAGTATAAATATAAGAGCTTGAAACCAAATGTGATTCTTTCAGTCCCGGCCCGGCTCACTCGCCATTACCGAACTCACACCGGAGAAAAACCCTACCAGTGCGAATATTGCAACAAGTCGTTTTCCGTCAAGGAGAACTTATCCGTCCATCGCCGGATTCATACCAAGGAGCGGCCCTACAAGTGCGAAGTTTGTGAGAGAGCCTTTGAACATTCGGGAAAACTCCACAGACACATGAGGATCCATACAGGAGAACGTCCTCACCGGTGCTCGATATGCCAGAAGACGTTCATTCAGTCCGGCCAGCTCGTGATCCACATGAGGACTCACACTGGAGAGAAACCTTACGTTTGCAAGGTCTGCAACAAAGGATTCACCTGCTCGAAGCAGCTCAAAGTCCATACACGGACTCACACTGGAGAAAAACCCTACACGTGTGACATTTGTGGGAAATCCTTCGGTTACAACCATGTTCTCAAGCTTCATCAGGTAAAAAATTTGTTTCAATAATTTGCATAATTTCATCCCAGTTCCAATTTCCCATTTTAAATTTTCAATCCTAATTTCAATTAAATTTTGACCAATCAGTTTTTTTGTCCACTAAATTTGTAAAATGGTCAATTCATGAGCATAAGCGCATAAATTAAAATTTGAAATTTTATTTATCACAGGTGGCTCATTATGGAGAAAAAGTGTACAAATGCACTCTTTGCAATGGAACATTCACGTCAAAGAAATCCCTCGAGACTCACATAAAGACTCATAGTAGTAGTAATAATAATAATAGCATTTCTCACGAGTCCTCGATTCCTTCAGTTGTCTCCCCACCGAGTCCAACACCGCCCGTCCTATCTCCTTCATCTCAAGGGCCGCCCAACACCTCAGACAAGGAGAACCGCGAGTCCTCAGACGACTCCTCGGAAATCTCTTCCCAAAATTCCCCCAACAATCTCGATGCCCCAAAGACACCTCCATCCCCACCATCTTTCCTATTAAAACCATCATCGACGAGTTTGAGTCTGCCTGGCGGGATTCCCTACCCGATGCTTCCACCCGGGATCCAAGTACATCAAGCCCCGCAGTCTCGAACGACGTTTCTCTATGTAACTTCAAAACTTCCTCCTTCCCCTACCACGTCACTGCAATCACAAAACTCCCCCATTCTTCCTCGTCCCGACGACAAGGTCTACGTCCCATCCGAGGCCACACCCAAAGGGCTCAATTTACCTTTTGGAATTGCGTCAGGGATGCACGGGCGATCACAGGGGAATTCGGAAGGAGAGGGATGGGAAAATAAAAGGGAGAAAGTTTTGGCTTTCATCGAGAAATTCGGGGCGAATCCAATTCATACAGCTTCTTCGGCTCAGCAAAGTTATTCTCGACCCTTCAACGGTTTCCGATCCACCTTTACCACACCTGATGATAATATGGGTTTCAAGCCCCATATGGATTTCCTCCAACATCATCAGCCACATCAAGCCCAGCCACAGCCACGAGGAAGGCCAAGAACCAGAACTGAGTTTGTACATCATCCTTCACCTCAACATCAAATGTACCACCAGCAACAGCACCACCCACAGCAACATCAACAACAACAACAACAACAACAATTATTTTCTCCGAATCACCCCGGAGGAGTTTTAGCCATGGCTTTGACTCGAGGTTCAAAGGCTGTCAACAGTGTCCAAGGGAACCGATTCGAAGGGAGGAATCGGAGCCCGGAAATTCCAGAGTACGAGGAAGATCAAGACCTCTGCATAGATTTCTCATCTTCAAGGCGGGGCTCGACATCGCCTGGAGGAACTTACAATGCCGTTTCCCACAAGCCGGCCCTAGGAGGTTACGAGGAGGAACGTGGAGCGTCGAGGAGCGTGAGTCCTTCGTCTACTCCTGGGCTATCCGAGTCAGCAGAAGACTTATCGGACGAATACGGGGCCGGGAGCTCGTCGTCAATGACCACCTCTGTGAGCAAGAGGAAGAGCAATGCGTTTGGGCCCAGGAAGAGGTCGAGTCTGATACTTGAAAAGTATGCACAAGAGAACCCCAACGGTAATAGTGAATCAATCCTCTCTCAGAGACTCCGACTCTCATCTGTTATCCAATATGCGGAGAAATGCACATAAACTTCATTATTATTATATTATCTTGTATAATCCAAAACACACACGGAACCATACCGCTCGAAAGTCCTAATTGTATAAAGAGGCTGATACATTTTATTTAAAACAACTTGCCGCCTTGAAATAATTTAAAAAAGTCTATTGCCATAAAACAGAGGCTGATGAATATTAATATTAATTAATATATCTTTAAATCTATACTTTGGGCCTAAATTCACATTACTTTTGCATTATAATTTAAAATGAACAAGCACACACCCGATTGTTGATTTATATTCTATGACTAAAAAAAGTAGTTTTTGCTTTATTAATAATATTCTTTATGATTTCTTATGCTTAATTATTTCAATCTCATGAAATACATATTTTCATTATTTTCCTCATTAATTGCACATGAATACAAAAGTACGAAATTATTTCTCCTATTATTGTCTCCTTATATTTTCGCATCTCTTGTCATTTTTCTATTAAGGTTTATTTAGTCTTTTAGTCACTCACTTCAATCGTATGTTTAGATTTACAAAAAAACATGAATTTTATATTCAAAAATGCTTCTCTTTATAAGACTGGTACGCTGTTTTATACAAGCTCATTAATGATGCAGCAATGGAAAAATACAATTCCCGTTCTTAACTTGCGACCTTAAGTGAACCGTGTTTGCTGCGAGTACTTATAAAATACATATGAATTTGTATATTTTAAATGAGCTCAATATAATTCCTCATTAAATAAGAACCTGAAGGTTATGGATGGATCCGTGTGTTTCAATTATAAGTAATTTAATAAGTAGATTAAAGAATGGCAGAGAGATGGTTGAGAGAAACATTCAATTATACAAAAACCAAATTACCTGGCCAAATAAACCCGAGTGTGTTCACTTGTATAAAAGAATTTAAAAGGATAAGTCTCCCCGACTGGGAATGTAAAGAGGAAATGTTTTAGTTAAGGTGTGTGCTTATGGAGAGGATCGAGTATTTAATGAGAGTAATCGTTTTCGAACTGTGTACATATTAACTTGAAATTTAAATTACACGAATATTTACGATAAATATCATAATACAATATAAATATATATATATTAATTAAAGTTGCCTCTATTTCAATCTTCGAGTTTACGTAATACACATTTGTATTTTAATTCCAACTAAAATTCATTTTTACACTTAAGTAATAAATATCCAAATGAAGAATGTAAGTACCTTAAACTGTCCTTTTAATTAGAATTAAGAAATTAGTTATTTAACTAAAAGTGTATGTACACGTTATACCTATAGCATAGTAATTTCGACTAAGCACTTCAACATTAAATAACGCATTAACGGTAAATCAAGGATTTCCAAAAACGTTGTATAAAAATCGAATTAGGTTAAAGAGTACTTTCAAGTACTTTAATAATAGCTAAATATACACTATAGTTAAATGCTAAATTAGTAATCTAATTATAATTTTAATTATCTCATGAGAGTTATAAATAAATCAACATCTAAATTAGGGAATATCGTTCAATTCAATTGAACTTTTTCCAATGGTTTCTTTGATCTAGCTTCAATTGTAATATAAATTGTACACACGTATTTTAGGATATATGAAGATACTTTATTAGGAAAATTAGGATAAACATAAATTAAGGAAATTCAGAATCCTTTTAATAGGAAGAATTTGCTAATGAAGCTTTAAAGGAACCTGTACCAAATTAAAATCTAATTAAATATATTCGTAAATTAAACGTCAGTGTGTATTCCATATTAGCTACATTATAGCTTATAATGTGAATTAGTAGAAATTTTTAGATCGAAAATTTTATTAAAAATTTTTTTTACTTCCAATTTTCTTCAATTTTAAATTCAAAATCGTAGACCAAGAATTTCCTAATTTTCAATGCAATTATAAAACTTTCAAGTAGATTTAGCATTTTTCTTTAGTTCAACCAGCTTTATTAAATCTTGAGAAATGTAAAATGTACAGTTTTATGTGCACATAATAGGCTACTTGTAATTTTCCTCTTAAATAATAAGTATCTCCATATATTGACTTTCTAAGTCTACATTTGGATTAAACTAGACATACCTAAGATTTAACTAATCGTAAAAATGATTAAATGAATAAAACCGTTTGGTCAGCTGATTGGAGGGTGCTGTAATGTATGTATTTA
Source organism: Neelides folsomi (assembly GCA_034687125.1). Taxonomy (NCBI): domain Eukaryota; kingdom Metazoa; phylum Arthropoda; class Collembola; order Neelipleona; family Neelidae; genus Neelides; species Neelides folsomi. The sequence continues at coordinate 168,842 of JAQGBZ010000116.1, forward strand.
ATGTTTAAACGCTTTGAAAATAGGCAGATATGAGAAAACAATGTTATAAATAGCTATTATGTAAGGACGGAGAAAGTTGGAATTTTCCACTTGACTCCTTAAATATATTTTTTCCATAATAGTTTGATTATCCAGGTTAAGATAAAATTAATTATTTGCGTAAAATGGAGTGATGAATTATTTACATTTCACAATGAAAAATAATTCATTTAAGTTTAGATGGTACGAAAGCTTTAAACTAATTGTAGAGAAAGTGAAGCGTTTTAAAAAAGACGCTTCAAAAATTCATTATAATGCCGTTTAGCTTTAGATATTTTCCAAATTCAAATCAAATTCATCATTTTCGAACTCTTATATAATATTTACTAAATACGTTTGAAGACATTGATACGTGAATATTGGTCACTTTAAAATTAATATATTCAATATATTCATCTTTATATTAAACAATGACTTATTTGTAAGACTATTCAAGTTAATATACCACTTACGCGAGTGACGATTACTTATTAATTAAATTTAGACAAGTGTGGAACGTTTGGAATCCTCTTAAAACTAATGCTGAATGCGTTGATGATTGGGATAAATTTTAAGTAGGTTAAATAATATAACCCTGTTTAATATTTAATTCTTTAATGTTTCATAGCTCTACTTATCTTACAATTGTGCACATATGTGTAAATAAACGTAGTTAAGTATATAGCTAGACATTTTGTAAATATACTTACAATATTTATTGTGCGGATTTACGACTTTGCTGTGTATGAAATAAAAAAGAATACACTCTGTAGGTTGCACTCTGTAAGTACACACAAATCCTTTCCTCCTTTTACGAAAGTGAAATTAAGATTAACTAATATTATTATAATAAATGTTTAATCATACTCCATGATTAAATATTATGTAAACTCTCATGTTTTTGCAAGGTAATTTTGAGTTTTGACTGGATGTTCGCAATATTATGAAATGTGTTTGAAAGAATATTTCAGTAATTTTTTGTTAAGATTATTAATACATTTACATTTATTGTTAATAATTTTTAGACTGTTCATTGAACATTAATAATGAGTTTTATTTGGCGATTATAATAATATTTTACTAGCTTAATTGTAATTGTTGAGAATTATTACTAAACTAATATTATTTTACCCATTAATATAACCAATAAATGATGTACTTTACATACCTACTATATCAATAGTTTATTTTCTGCACTTCGTAATTATGTGTTATTATTGTGTTCAATCGTAAGTGTGGATTTCTCATTCACGATGTTTTTTTTTAATTTATAAAAGTACGTATACTACAGTTATACCTACTACCTATATTTACTATTTGGCTCCACAAAAATACTAATAATTCATTTGAATTGTGTTCTTTATTTATAATCAAACAATGTTTTAAATGTTAATTTCAGTGTATGCTTTTACCTAATAGTTTAAACATGTAATTGATATTTACTTCAAAAATTGCAGTTGAAGAATATTTCTCAATAGTAAAATGTTAGCAAAAATACTAATAATTAAAAATGCATCAAGTCGTCTTTTCCCTCGTGAAACTGATGAAACCTCAACACATATTTTTCCTTAGATTTTAAAACTATTTCAAATATTAAAATATGATCAAACCAAAATCTTGTAATTCGGAAAAGTTATAAAATAGTGAATATGTGAATAATTCCATAAATTGGAATACTCGTTGGAATATTCTCCCTAGACATGTTTTCATATAACAATAAGATATTATATAATATACTACATATTGTATGTATATTATATTGATTACTATTACGGTAAATCATTGTTTTACATGTTAAACGATTGAAACAGATACCAAAATGAGGGAAGACGCAGCTTTATTTTTGTGTCGAAATAGTCTGCTGAATGTGTTCAATAAACGTTATAATACCAATTATTCTTATGAAACATCCTATACATACACGACATGAATAATTATTACAAATAAACGAATAAAAATGTCTTATCTAAAATAATAATTGCCTTTTTCACTCATCTATAAATAAAATTCATTCATTTGCATATCAATTTTATTATTTTTTATTATTAGAAATACTCATATTTGTTTACCCATTTTATCGATTACCAAATACAATTACTTATTACAGTAGTGAAAGGAAATACAACGACTAAAATCTAGATTACATCTGTATAGTAAATTACTAAATAGTAATACAAGACAGATTCTATTTACTGATGGATGATGAAATTTAAGACGATCCTAATAAAATTAGCTCATGATCATTTGGGATGAAGATTGAGAGTTGAGATCCGAAAGAGAAAAGAGATGTGTGGAATAAGGTTAACTGCGTTATTTTTGTGGATTTTGGTCTCAATTGCCACGTGGAGCAGAGGTTTTCATTGTGACACTTGTTTTCCCTTACATCATAACAATACCTCGTCCATCACTACATATAGAATATATATTGGTAAATGCTTAAAATAGGGCCGTAGCGATATATCTCCATTTCGTATTAAATACCTTTCCAGCCTTATTATCCTCTATCTTATCCTTTCATCTGGCTAAAGATCAAAGCTCGTAAATAGTAAACAACAAAAAATTGAATGGCCCTTTCAAAGAAGCCTCACTTCCTTTTCGATGTAAAATGGTGCATGTCACACATTGAGGGCATTCATTTAAGTATTTACGATCGTTAGTTATCTTCGGAATTATGGGGGAATCCACCAAAGGAGGAATTACATACTTTTCTACTAAATAATAGGATTGATAGTTCAAGGAAATGAAGATAAAGGTTTATTAATTTTTCTAAGAAAAGGTAAGAAGGGATTATAATGTGAGTGTTTGAGTGGTGATGTGTAGCATGTCCCTTTGTCGTTTTATTTAAAAAGAATTCTCAATTCTATGTATCCTGGGAGGGCAAAGTTCGTACATTGTGGATTTTAAGGGTCGTTCGTGGCGTCCCTTCGTCCTCTTCCTTTTTTTGCCTCGGATAATAAAAGAATGTAGGTCTCTTGAAAAGTGGAATAATGAATGTGAGTCAAGTGGGAATCGGATGGTTGGGGCAAAGTTGATCCCCTCCACGTGTCAGGGACAAAAATGTTTTTACTACTCTGCCAATTGATAATAAAATAATAACAATTCCCACGAATTTAATTAATTAACATCCTATGCATAGTACTTTAGTACTTACTCAGTACATTTCTTAAACATTGTTCCTGGTAAATTCAAAAACAACTCGTTTTCTGGAGAATTAATATTTACCTGAATTACCTGATATGATATAAATACATAAAGAGGAGTTGATCTCATGCCATATAGTCTGAACACTCAAAGAGATAAGAACGGTTTCCTTGCGTTTTTTCGTATACAGTTTAGTTGTTGGTTCATTATCATGATCATCGTAAATTTGCATAATAACACTATCCTGTAAGTTCAATTTGATCATTACACTCCTAATAATGAGTGAGAAAAGTTGAATTCAACCTTCCAAAAATATGAATGAAATTGAAGCCCAAAGTGTGAAGTCCTTGCGTTGCCCTTCGTCTTTTCAATGACTCTACTAAACCAAGATCACGGCTACCTCACATCAGGAGTATATCAATTCGCATTTCATACGCACCTATTCTTTTACTTTGATTAAGACATTGTCCTTACTCCTTACACTACTTAATAGGTTATATCAGAAAGCTTAAAATTGCGGAAACGCAAAAACGAGACGAGCTTCACCTCATTGTTCTTGAGATTTTTATCATTAACGCACGTGTACCATATCAGCTATTGAGAAGCGAAATCAAATGAAAAGTACTAGCGAGTGCTTTCTTTCCATCAATTAGATGTTTTTAAATAAACAAATATATTTTTTAAATATTATTATTTTATAGTTTGAAAAATGCTATTTAAATTACAGATACGTTGTAAATAGCATTTTGTATTAATGTTAAGAATTTACTATTCAATATGATTATCCTCAATTTCATAAGCAATAATTTTGAGTTAAATAAGGCATATACATAATGGGGATTTTTGGAATTGTGGAATAATTTCTAAATTCTTTTCCCAAATGAGAATTTTTGGTATTGGTGGTATTTTTTGGTTCTCTTGTGTAATACTTTCACTCCAATCCTACCCTAGTTTCTTTACATCTTCCATTTCCAAAATGGACTTTTAGCGCATAAAGTTTTTCATAGAAAGGGTGAATTTAGGACGTCCACGTGGCGAACTTGGGGAAGGAAAATGGGTCAAAGTCTCTTCCTCCTTCCGAGAAGATGAGGCAGGGAAGGGAAACGACGTAAATGTTGAACACGCAGACCTCTCCACCTCAACACTTTTCCACTCCTTTTCTTCTTCCACTTTCAACAGGGCCAGTTTAACTTGAAACATTCAAACTCATCAACTCATCAAATACGTGCAATCATAACATTTCAAAATACCCAAAGTTTGTTGAGAAAATTTCCAATTACTTGTAGCAATACCAATGTCCATGACTTAAGATATTTCAAGGATCATTGATGCAGGATTCTTTTATTCCTAATCATGTAAAACATTTTATCTTTACACCTTTTGAACTTTTCTTGCTCCAATTAATGAATTGGACTATAGGTCCAATATTCTTAAATCATGAATGATTAATTTACATATAATAATATTCAAGTAGATTATAATGATCAAAATTATTAAAAAAAATAAAACATGTATTATAGGATTATGTACCATTGCATTACAATTTTACAATAAGTAGGTATGTAATGATAGTGTATATTGTATACCAATCTAAATTAGTATGATATTTATTGTTAGTATTGATTATTGTATTGACATTTTTTTGGATTAACAACGATGTTAGTATAAAGAGAAACTCAGACTAACTTTCCTGTAAATTACTGGAGCACGATTTTGACTTTTGACTGTCAAGAATTGAGAACTTGTTGATATTAATACAAAGGTCGGGAAGTCAACACATTTTACAGAAGATCCATCTTTACACTTGACCCATATTCCGGCACTCAAAAAATATTTATTCTTTGAGTTTGAAGTCCACGTGCAGTATTAATTACCCTCTTCAAAAATATAAAGAAAACTTGAAAATGCAAGTACAAAAATATGAAGGCCGATGATAAAATAAAAAAATACCACAATTTACATTTAGTTAAATTAGCAGAATGTGATTTATTTTCTTGAATCGATTAAAACACAAAGATTGTGGCGACAACGAGGTAGGTAAGTTAATTACACAATACTACAATATACAAATTATAATATGCACACGTAAGTACATTATGATATACAGGGTGGCTTATCCAAAAGTAGACTTATAGGAGAAAGTCATGTGCTATAAGCATGTGTTAATCATAGGGC